>OZ037756.1:5105386-5152886 GCA_964035475.1 Salix caprea
CGGACCCGAAACCCCCCACCCCCCACCACGAAACTCGAAACCCCGCACCCCGAAACCCTGAACTGCGAAACAGAACCTGAAACCCCCGCGAAGCCCCGAACGTCGAAATCCCGTACCCGAAAACCCCTTACCTGAAACCCTATACCCCGAACCCGAACCCCTAACCCCAAACCTCGAAACCCCGAACCTCAAACACCACGAACCGCGAAACCCCTAACCCGTAACCCAAACCTCAAAAACCCAGTACCAAAAACCCGAAACCCAGCTCCGGAAACCCCGAGCACGAAACCCAGAACCTTGAAAACCGCGAACCCGAAAACCCGAACCCCGAACCTCGAAACCCCGTACCCCGAAAACCACGAACTCGAAAACCCGAACCCTAGAAACGAAACCCCATACCCCGAACCGTGAAACCACGAATCGCGAAACCCCAAACCTGAAACCCCGAATCCCCGAACCTCGAAACTCTGAACCTCAAAAACCACGAACCCGAAACCCCTCACCCCGAAACCGCGAAACCGCGAATCGCGAAACCCTTTACCCCAAACCACGAATCGCGAAACCCCGTACCCCCAATCCCCGAACCCCGAAACCCAGCACCCGAAACCACGAACCCCGAAACGGCGAACCCGAAAAACCCAAACCTCGAAACCCCTAACCCGTAACCCCGAACCCTTAAAACCCAAAACCGCGAAACCCCGAACCTGAAACACCGAACTTCAAACCCGAATCCCCGTACCACAACCCTGAAACCCCGCACTGGAAACCCCGAACTCCAAACATGAAACCCCGAACCTCGAAAACCGCGAACCGTGAAACCCCGAACCCCGAACCTCGAAACCCCGAACCCGAAACCCCGAACCCTAAACCTCGAAACCCCGAACCCGAAACCCCGTACCGCGAACCTGAAACCCCTAACCTCGAAACTCTGAATCTCAAAAACCACGAACCCGAAACCCTCCACCCCGAACCTCGAAACCCCAGACGTGAAACCCTGCACAGCGAGACCCTGAACCCGAAACCCCCACGAAGCCCCAAACCCGAAACCCTATGCCCCAAAAACACCTTACCCGAAACCCCGTACCCCGAACCCGAACCTCGAACCGCGAAACCCTGAACCCGAAACACCGAACATCGAAACCCCGAACCCGAATCCGCGCACCTCGAAACCCTTTACCACAAACCGAAACCTTGCACTGGAAACCGCGAACCCGAAACCCCGAACCTCGAACCCGAAACCCCAAATCCCGAACCCGAAACCGAAACCCGATAACCCTGAACCTCAAAACTCCGAACCTCAAAAACCACGAACCCGAAACCCCCCACCCCGAACCACGAAACCCCGAACCCGAAACCCTGTACCCCGCACCTGAAACCCCTCATCCGAACCCCGAACCTCGAAACCCCGGACTCGAAGCCCCCCACCCCGAACCTCGAAACCCCAGACCTGAAACCCCGCACAGCGAAACCCCGATCCCGAAACCCTCGCGAAGCCCCGAACTTGAAACCCCGAACCCCGAACCGTGAAACCCCGTACCTTGAAAACCCCTTACCCGAAACCCCGTACCCCGAAACCGAACCCCCTTACCCGATAACCCCGAACCCGATAACCTCGAAACCCCGAACCTCAAAAACCCCGAACCCGAAACCCCGTACCCTTAACCCGAAAACCCTCACCCGAAACCCCTATACCCTCACCCGAAACCCCGTACCCGTACCCTGAACCCCGAAACCCTGAATCGCTAAACATCGAACACGAAACCCCGAACCCGACACCCCGAACCCCCTAATCCGATAACCTCGAACCCGACACCCCGAACCCTCTAATCCGATAACCTCGAACCCGAACCCCTAACCCCGAACCTCGAAACCCCGAACCTCAAAAACCACGAACCCGAAACTCCGTACCCTTAACCCGAAAACCCTCACCCGAAACACATAACCCCTCACCCGAAACCCCTCACCCGAAACCCCATACCCGTACCCTGAACCCCGAAACCCTGAATCGCTAAACATCGAACACGAAACCCCGAACTCGACACCCCGAACCCCCTAATCCGATAACCTCGAACCCGAACCCCTAACCCCGAACCTCGAAACCCCGAACCTCAAAAACCACGAACCCGAAACCCCGTACCCTTAACCCGAAAACCCTCACCCGAAACCCATAACCCCTCACCCGAAACCCCGTACCCGTACCCTGAACCCCGAAACCCTGAATTGCTAAACATCGAACACGAAACCCCGAACCCGACACCCCGAACCCGACACCCCGAACCCCCTAATCCGATAACCTCGAACCCGAACCCCTAACCCCGAACCAGACCCCGCACCGCGAAACCCCGTACCCCAAACCCGAAACCCCGCACCGGAAACCCCTAACCAGAAACCCCGAACCCCTCACCCGAACCCCGAACCTCGAAACCGCGAACCCCGAACCCCAAACCTCGAACCTGAAACCCCGAACCCTGAAACCCCGAACCTGAAACCCTGTACTCCGAACCTGAAACCCCTTACCCGAACCCCGAACCCCGAAACCCCGGACCCGAAACCCACCACCCGAAACCCTGAAAACCCGGAACCGCGAAAACCCCTAACCTGAAACCCCGTACCACGAACCCTCACCCGAACCCCCTCACCTGATAACCCCGCATCCGATCCCCTAACCCCGAACCTCGAAACCCCTAGCCAGAAACCTCGAACCTCGAACCCGAAACCCCGAACCTCGAAACCCCGAACATGAAACCCCGAACCTCGAAAACCGTGAACCCGAACCCCGAACCCGAAACCCCGAACACCGAAACACCGTACCCTGAAACCCCGAACCAGAAACCCTGGACCTGAAACCCCGAACCTCGAAACCCCGAACCCCGAAAACCGCGAACCTGAAACCCTGAACCCCGAACCCGAAACCCCGAACCCCGAACCTGAAACCCTGAACCCCGAACCCGAAACCCCGAACCCGAAACCCCGAACCCCGAACCTTGAAACCCTGTACCCCGAAAACCCCAAACCCGAAACCCTGTACCCCGAACCCGATAACCCCGAACCTCCAAGACCACGAACCCGAAACCCCGTACACCAAACCCGAAACCCTAAACCGCGAACCTGAAACCCCTAACCTCGAAACCCCGAACCTCGAAACGCCGAACCGCGAAACCTCGAACCCGAAACCTCGTACCCCGAAAGCCCGAACCAGAAACCCCGGACTTGAAACCCCGGACTTGAAACCCCGAACCCGTACCCCCGAACCTCGAAAATCACGAACGGTGAAACCTCAAACCTCGAAACCCTGAAGCCTGAAAACCCGTAACCACATCCTCGAACAGCGAAACCCCGAACCCGAAACCCCGAACCCCGAACCTTGAAACCCTGTACACCGAAAACCCCAAACCCAAAACCCTGTACCCCGAACCCGATAACCCCGAACCTCCAAGACCACGAACCCGAAATCCCGTACACCAAACCTGAAACCCTAAACCGCGAACCTGAAACCCCGAACCTCGAAACCCCGAACCTCGAAACGCCGAACCGCGAAACCCCGAACCCGAAACCTCGTACCCCGAAAGCCCGAACCAGAAACCCCGGACTTGAAACCCCGAACCCGTACCCCCGAACCTCGAAAATCACGAACGGTGAAACCTCAAACCTCGAAACCCTGAAGCCTGAAAACCCGTAACCACATCCTCGAACAGCGAAACCCCGAACCCGGATCCCCGAAAACCCGTACCCGCAACCCTGAACCCGTAACCCGGAACCCAGAAAACCCGTACCCCCAACCCCGTACCGCGAAACCCCGAACCCGAAACCCGGAACCCTGAAAACCCGGAACGGCGAAACCCCGAACCTCCAAACCCCGTAACCGCAACCCCGAACCGCGAAACCCCGAACCCGTAACCCCGAAAACCCCGAACCTGAAACCCCGAACCGCAACACCTCGAACCCGAAACCCAGAACATCGAAACCCCAAACCCGAAACCCCCAAAACCCCAAACCCAGAAACCCCGAACCCGACACCCTGAACCTCGAAAACAGCAAACCGTGAAACCGTGAACCCGAAACCCCGAACCCTGAACCTCAAAACCACGACACCCCGAACCCAACACCTCGAGGTTCGCATCATACTCTCTCAACCCAATACACGGAATATGAATTTTCAAGTGATTCCAATGTAATTTGCTTATGTTTCCCTATAGTAGTGTTTTCTACGGCAAGATGTCAATGATTCTTCAAATTTCAACTAACTCTTTCTTTTCTTTTCTTTTCTGTTTTTTTTCTCCTTAATATACTGAAATGAAGAGACAGAAAACAATGGAATATAACCTCTTTTTTTTTATTAGATGACGCTGACACGAAGAACAAGGAGATAAACACAAACACTGGAAAACTTCAAGGAACACAAAAAAAGCACGAAAATAACAGAATGATATGACCTTGTTTCGGAGCCTAGCGCTGATACCACCTGATGCGAACCTCGTGGTCACGTGGTCACGCAACCCACAATCAAGAATGAGATCTGATCCCGGAAAGCCGAAATAGGTCTGATAGGAGTGTGACACAATGGAAACCTGCCCCAAGGCACCAGCACTATTGGAATGAGTAGAATGACGCCACAAAGCTAGTTAATCTTCGATAAGTTGGATTCAGTTCTTTCAAGAACTAAAGAATGCAAGAATCACTCGCACACATAAACTGAAAAGTTTAGAATTAAAATTAATCAATGGCTGCCGAAATTTTTGGCTAACATGAGTTTAAATAGTCTTTTAAAAACCTAACCCTAATGGACTCCTTATGTGGACTTAAATGAGGTCCACTCAAAACTGACCCAACATCCTAAATTGAAAAGCCCATGACTTAATACAAGCAAGCCTTGGATCCTAGCTGCAAACAAAGTCTTAATTAAGCCCAAACAAGCCTTGGGCTGTAACTAACTAACTTAAATGAAGCCCATAAGGTTTATTTATTCTTTTGCATCCAGCCCATCAATCCCATGTTTCCAAGTTGTAGTTGGATTCTTTTGGCTCCTTTGTTGTCCTCACTTCATGGCCCAAATAAAGTTGGGATGGACCTCTCCTACACATAGATACTTCAATGGTCCTTGCAATTATGACTTGGGTGAAACCTTCAAAACCACGAATCAAGCCCCTAAACATGTGATGGGTCCTTGCTGGTGTTTCTGGGCCAATTCGCATCACCCGAACAAAGAAACCCCTAACCCGAAACCCCGAACCCCGAAAACCCGGAACCGCGAAACCCCAAACCTGAAACAACGAACCTCGAAACCCCAAAACCGAATCCCCGCACCTCAAAACCCCGTACCACAAACCCGAAACCTGAAACCCCGAACCTCGAAACCCAGACCTCGAAAACCTTGAACTGTGAAACCTCGAACGCCGAACCTCGAACCCGAAACCCTGAACCTCGAAACCCCGTACCCCGAACCCGAAAACCCTAACCCGATAACCCCGAACCCGAACCCCGAAACTCGAAACCACGAACCCAAAACCCCATACCCCGAACCTCGAAACCCCGAACCTCGAAACCCCGATCCTCAAAAACCACGAACCCGAAACCCCGTATCCCAAACCTGAAACCCCCAACCGCGAACCCGAAACCCCGAACCTCGAAACACCAAATCGCAAAACCCTGAACTGGACACCCCGAACCCGAAACCCAGAACATCGAAACCCCCAAAACCTTGAACCTAGAAACCCCGAACCCGACACCCCGAACCTCAAAAATAGCAAACTGTGAAACCGTGAACCCGAAACCCCGAACCCCGAACCCCCAACCTTGAGACCCCGAACCTCGAAAGCACGACACCTCGAACTCGACATCCCGAACCGCGGAACCACGAACCCGAAAACCCGGAACCACGGAACCCCGAACTCGAAACCCAGACCAGAAAACAAAAACCACCAACCACGAACCTAAAATACCCAACCCCGAAACCCCGAACTGTGAAACGCCGAACCGCGAAACCTCGAACCCCGAAACCCCGTACCCTGAAACCCCGAACTAGAAACCCCGGACCTGAAACCCGAACCCCCGCACCTCGAAAATAGCGAACTGTGAAACCTCGAACCTCGAAACCTTGAACCCCGAAAACCCGTAACCACAACCCCGAACAGCGAAACCCCGAAGCCGGATCCCCGAAAACCCATACCCGCAAGCCCAAACCTGTAACCCGGAACCCCGAAAACCTGTACCCCTAACTCCGTACCGCGAAACCCCGACACGGAAACCGTGAACCCGAAACCCCGAACCGCGAAACCCTGAACCTGAAACCTGAAACCCCGAAAACCCCGAACCGTGAAACGCCGAACACGAAACCCAACAACCCCGAACCAAAACCCGTAACCCTGAACCTCGAAACCCCGTACCACGAAACCCCGTACACAAACTCCAAACCCCGAACCCGGAACCTCGAAACCCCGGAACCTCGAAACCCCGAAACCCCGGAACCTCGAAACCCCGAAACCCCGTACCCAAAACTCCAAACCCTGTACCCGGAACCTCCAAACCCCTAACCCGAAACCTCGAACCGCGAAACACCGAACCCGAAACCCCGAAAACCCAGAACCGCGAAACCCCAAACCCGAAACCAGAAACCCCGAACCACGACACCCCGAACCGCGAAACCCCCGCAACCCCGGACCCCGAAACCTCGAACCCGAAACCCCGAAAAGCCTGCGCCGCAAAACCCCTTACCCCTTACCCCGAAACCTGAAACCCTGAACTCGAAACCCCGAACCTCGAAAACCGCGAACAGTGAAACCTCGAAACCGAAACCCCGATCCCCGATCCCCGACACCCCAAACCCTACACCCCGAACCGCGAAACCCCGAACCCGAAACCTGGAATCGCAAAACCCCGAACCCCGAAACCCTGAACCCGAAACTCCGAACCTCCAAAACCGCGAACCTCGAAAACCGCGAACCAGAAACCCCGAACCCAAAAACGAAACCCCGAACCCCGAACCTCGATACCCCGTACCCCAAAAACCCCGAACCCGAAACCCCTAACCCGATAACCCCGAACCTCCAAGACCACGAACCCAAAACCCGAACCCGCCAACCGCGAACCGGAAACCCCCAACCTCGAAACCCCCAACCTCAAAACGCTGAACCGCGAAACCCTGAACCCGAAACCCCGAAACCCCAAAACCCGAAACCCCGTACCCCGAACCAGAAACCCCGGACTTGAAACCCCGAACCCCGAACCCGAACCTCGAAAATCGCGAACTGTGATACCTCGATCCTCGAATCCGTGAACCCTGAAAACCCGTAACCACAACCCCGAATAGCGAAACCCCAAACCCGGAACCTCGAAAACCCATACCCGCAAGCCCGAACCTGTAACCCGGAACCCCGAAAACCCGTACCCCCAACCCCGTACCGCGAAACCCCGACACGAAAACCGTGAACCCGAAACCCCGAACCGCGACACCCTGAACCTGAAACCTGAAACCCCAAAAACCCCGAACCGTGAAACCCCGAACACGAAACCCGACAACCCCGAACCAAAACCCCTAACCCTGAACCTCGAAACCCCGTACCGCGAAACCCCGTACACAAACTCCAAACCCTGAACCCGGAACCTCGAAACCCCGAAACCCCTAACCTGAAACCCCGTACCCCAAACTCCACAACCCGAAACCGGAACCTCGAAACCCCGAACCCGAAACCCCGAACCGCGAAACACCGAACCCGAAACCCCGAAAACCCCGAACCGCGAAACCCCAAACTCGAAACCAGAAACCCCGAACCACGACACCCCGAACCGCGAAACCCCCGAAACCCTAAAACCCTGGACCTCGAAACCTCGAACCCGAAACCCCAAAAAACCGGCGCCCGCAAAACCACTTACCCCTTACCCCGAACCCCGAAACCCTGAACCCGAAACTCCGAACCTCCAAAACTACGAACCTCGAAAACCGCGAAACCGAAACCCCGAATCCAAAAATGAAACCCCGAACCTCGATACCCTGTACCCCAAAAACCCCGAACCTGAAACCCCTAACCCGATAACCCCGAACCTCCAAGACCACGAACCCCAAACCCAAACCCCCTAACCGCGAACCGGAAACCCCCAACCTCGAAACCCCCAACCTCGAAACGCCGAACCGCGAAACCCCGAACCTGAAACCCCGAACCCTAAGACCCCGTACCCCGAAACCCCGAACCAGAAACCCCAGACTTGAAACCCCGAACCCCGAACCCGAACCCCCGAACCTCGAAAATCGCGAACTGTGATACCTCGAACCTCGAATCCGTGAACCCCGAAAACCCGTAACCACAACCCCGAACAGCGAAACCCCGAACCTGGATCCCCGAAAACCCGTACCCGCAACCCCGAACCTGTAACCCAGAACCCGTAACCCAGAACCCCGAAAACCCGTACCCCCAACCCTTTACCGTGAAACCCCGAACCCCGAATCCCCAACCCCAAAACCCTGAAACCCCGCAACCCCGAACCCTATAACCCCGAACCTGAAACCCCGAACCCGAAACCTCGAACCCGAAACCCTGAAAACCCAGAACCGCGAAACCCCGGACCCGAAACCCCGAACCCCGAAAACCCCCAACCCGAAACCCCGTACCCCGAACCCTCACCCGAACCCTGTCACCCGATAACCCCGCACCCGAACCCCTAACACCGAACCTCGAAACCCCGAACCTGAAACCCCGCACCGGAAACCCCTAGTCAGAAACCCAAACCCCAAACCTCGAAACCCCGAACACGAAACCCTGAACCTCGAAAACCGCGAGCCAGAAAACCCGAACCCTGAACCCGAAACCCCGAACCCTGAACCCCGAAACCCCGTACCCTGAAACCCCGAACCAGAAACCCTGGACCTGAAACCCTGAACCTCGAAACCCCGAACACGAAACCCCGGAACTCGTAAACCGCGAACCCGAAACCCTGAACCCCGAACCCGAAACCTCGAAAACCCCGAACCTCGAAACCCTGTACCCCGAAAACCCCGAACCTCGAAACCCTGTACCCCGAAAACCCCGAACCCGAAACCCAGTACCCCGAACCCGAAACCCCTAACCCGATAAACCCGAACCTCAAAACCCCGTACCGCGAAACCCCGAACCTCGAAACGCCGTACCCCAAACCCGAAACCCCAAACCGCGAACCTGAAACCCCGAACCGCGAAACCCCGAACCTTGAAACGCCGAACAAGAAACCCTGGACCTGAAACCCCAAACCTCGAAAATCACGAACGGTGAAACCTCAAACCTCAAAACCCTGAACCCCGAAAACCCTTAACCACAACCCCGAAAAGCGCAACCCCGAACCCGCAACCCGTAACCCTGAAAACCCGTACCCCCAACCCCGTACCGCAAAACCCCGAACCCGAAACCCGGAACCCTGAAAACTCAGAACGGCAAAACCCCGAACCGCGATACCCCGAACCTGAAACCTGAAACCCCGAAAACCCCGAACCACGAAACCCCGAACACGAAGCCCGACAACCCCGAACCAAAACCCCTAACCCGGAACCTCGAAACCCCGAACCCGGAACCTCGAAACCCCGAACCGAAACCCCTAACCTGAAACCCCGTACCCCAGACTCCAAACCCCGAACCCGGAACCTCAAAACCCCGAACCCGAAACACCGAACCACGAAACACCGCACTCAAAACCCCAAAAACCCGGAACCGCGAAACCCCAAACCCGAAGATAGAAACCACGAACCTCGAAAACCACGAAGTGTGAAAACCCGAACCTCGAAACCCCGAAGCACGACACCCCGAACCCGACACCCCGAACCGCGAAACCCCCGCAACCCCGGACCCCGAAACCTCGAACCCGAAACCCCGAACCCAGAAAAACCCGCGCCGCAAAACCCCTTACCCCGAACCCTGTAACCCTGAACTCGAAACCCCGAACAGTGAAACCTCGAAATCGAAACCCCTCGCCGCGAGACCCTGAACCCCGACACCCCTAACCCTACACCCCGAACCGCGAAACCTCGAACTCGTAACGCCGAACCTTGAAAGGCCGAACCACGAAACCCTGAACCCGAAACCCCGAACCCCGAAACCCCGAAACCCCGTACCCCGAAACCCCAAACCACAAACCCCGGACTTGAAACCCCGAACCCGAACCGCTGAACCTCGAAAATCGCGACCTGTGAAACCTCGAACCTCGAATCCCTGAACCCCGAAAACCCGTAACCACAACCCCGAACAGCGAAAACCCGAACCCGGATCCCCGAAAACCCATACCCGCAACCCCGAACGCGTAACCAGGAACCCCGAAAACACGTACCCCCAACCGTGTACCGCAAAACCCCGAACCCGAAACCCGGAACCTCGAAAACCCAGAACAGCGAAACCCCGAACCCCGAATCCTGAACCCCGAAACCCTGAAACCCCGCAACCCCGAACCCTAAAACCCCGAACCCGAGACCCCGAACCTCAAAACCCCGTACAGCAACCCCGAACCTCGAAACCCCGTACAGCAACCCCGAACCGCGAAACCTCGAACCTGTAACCCCGAAAACCCGGAACCGCGAAACCCTGAACCTGAAACACCGTACCCCAAAACTAAAACCCCCAACCTCGAAACCCCGAACCTCGAAACACCAAACCGCGAAACCCCGAACTCGAAACCCCGAATCCCGAAACCCCGTACCCCGAAACCCCGAACCTCGAAACCCCGTACCCGCAACCCCGAACCGCGAAACCCCGAACCCGAAACCACCAACCCGAAACCCGAACCCCAAACCCCGAACCTCGAAACCCTGAACCTGAAACATCGAACCCGTAACCCCGAAAACCCGAAACCGCGAAACCCTGAACCTGAAACACCGTACCCCAAACCTAAAACCCCCAACCGCGAACCCGAAACCCCAACCTCGAAACCCCGAACCTCGAAACACCAAACCGCGAAACCCCGAACTCGAAACCCTGAATCACGAAACCCCGAAACCCCGTACCCGGAAACCCGAAACCCCGTACCCGCAATCCCGTACCGCGAAACCCCGAACCCGAAACCACCAACCCGAAACCCCGAACCCCGAACCCCGAACCCCGAACCTCAAAACCCTGAACCCGAAATCCCTGACCCGAAACCCCGAACCCTGAAAACCCGCAACAGCGAAACCCTTAACCTTAAACCCTGAACTCGGAAGCCCCGACCCCGAACCTCAAAACCCCGGCCACGAAACCCACCACCCCCCAACCCGGACCCGAAACCGCCAACCCCGAAAACCCGGAACAGCAAAACCCCTAACCCCAAACCCGGAAGCCCAGACCCCGAACCTCGAAACCCCGGACCCAAACCCCCTACCCCCCACCCCAAAACTCGAAACCCCGCACCCCGAAACCCTGAACTGCGAAACAGAACCCGAAACCCCTGCGAAGCCCCGAACGTCGAAACCCCGTACCCCGAAAACCCCTTACCTGAAACC
This sequence comes from Salix caprea, assembly GCA_964035475.1. Classification (NCBI taxonomy): domain Eukaryota; kingdom Viridiplantae; phylum Streptophyta; class Magnoliopsida; order Malpighiales; family Salicaceae; genus Salix; species Salix caprea. The sequence goes on from OZ037756.1 coordinate 5,116,815, forward strand.
CCATACCCCGAACCCGATAACCCCAAACCCGAACCCCTAACCCCAAACCTCGAAACCCCCAACCTCAAAAACCACGAACCGCGAAACCCCTAACCCGTAACCCAAACCTCAAAAACCCCGAACCGGAATGCCCGAACCCCGAAAACCTGAACACGAAACCCCGTACCACAAACCCGAAACCCAGCACCGGAAACCCCGAACCCCTAAACCCCGAACACGAAACCCAGAACCTTGAAAACCGCGAACCCAAAAACCCAAACCCCGAACCTCGAAACCCCGTACCCCGAAACCCGCGAACCCGAAAACCCGAACCCTAGACACAAAACCTCGTACCCCGAACCGTGAAACCACGAATCGAGAAACCTTAAACCTGAAACCCCGAACCTCGAAACTCTGAACCTCAATCACCCCAGACCCGAAACCCCTCACCCCAGACCCGAAACCGCTTACCCCGAACCGCGAAACCGCGAATCGTGAAACCCCGAACCCTGTACCCCGAAACCCCGTACCCCCAATCCTCGAACCCCGAAACCCCTCACCCCAGACCCGAAACCCCTTACCCCGAACCATGAAACCGCGAATCGCGAAACCCCGAACCCTGTACCCCGAAACCCCGTACCCCCAATCCCCGAACCCCGAAACCCAGCACCCGAAACCACGAACCCCGAAACGGCGAACCCAAAAACCCTGAACCTCGAAACCCGTAACCCCGAACCCCTAAAACCCAAAACCGCAAAACCCCGAACCCGAAACACCGAACCTCGAACCCGAATCCCCGCACCTCGAAATCTCGGACCTCGGAACCCCATACCACAAACCCGAAACCCTGCACTGGAAACCCCAAACCCCGAACATGAAGCCCCGAACCTCGAAAACCGCGAACTGTGAAACCCCGAACCCCGAACCTCGAAACCCCGAACCCGAAATCCCGAACCCGAACCTCAAAACCCCGAACCCGAAACCCCGTACCGCGACCCGAAACCCGTAACCTCAAAACTCCGAACCTCAAAAACCACAAGACAAATTATGTTCTGCACCAGTTTTGGCTTTACCTAACTTTACAAAAGCCTTTGAAATAGAGTGTGATGCGTCTGGAATGGGAATAGGTGCTGTTTTGATGCAGGATCGGAGACCCATTGCATATTTCAGTGAGAAGTTAAGTGGAGCGACCTTGAACTATCCCACTTACGACAAAGAACTCTATGCCTTGGTAAGAGCACTTGACACATGGCAGCATTACTTGTGGCCAAAAGAGTTTGTAATCCATTCGGATCATGAGTCCTTGAAACATCTGAAAGGACAAGGTAAGTTGAATAGGAGACATGCAAAATGGGTTGAATTCATTGAAACTTTTCCTTACGTGATCAAGTATAAGCAAGGCAAAGAGAACATCGTAGCCGATGCACTTTCTCGCAGGTATGTTCTTTTACACACAATGAATACTAGATTACTAGGCTTTGAATATGTGAAGGAATTGTATGGTAACGATTCTGACTTTGCTGAGATTTATAATGCATGTGGAAATTTGGCTTTTGGTAAGTTTTATTTGATGGATGGTTATTTGTTCAAAGAGAATAGAATGTGTGTTCCTGCTAGTTCTTTGCGTGAATTGCTTGTTCGTGAAGCACATGGGGGTGGTTTAATGGGTCACTTTGGGGTTGCGAACACCTTGGATGTATTGCATAAGCATTTCTATTGGCCAAAGATGAAAAGAGATGTGCAACGAATTTGTGAACAGTGCATCGCTTGTCGAAAGGCAAAATCTAGAGTACAACCACATGGTCTCTATACACCATTACCTGTTCCTACTGAACCTTGGGTAGATATCTCTATGGACTTTGTTTTAGGTTTACCTAGGTCAAAGAAAGGTAGAGACTCTTTTTTTTTTTGTGGTTGATAGGTTTTCTAAAATGGCGCATTTCATTGCATGCCATAAAACAGATGATGTATCTCATGTCGCTGACTTGTTCTTTACGGAGATTGTACGTTTGCATGGCATTCCTAAGAGTATTGTGTTAGATCGTGATGTTAAGTTCCTTAGCTACTTTTGGAAGACCTTATGGGGAAAGTTGGGAACCAAACTTTTATTTTCGACAACATGTCATCCTCAAACAGATGGGCAAACTGAGGTAGTCAATAGAACATTATCTCAACTTTTGCGTGTTGTAATACAAAAGAATTTGAAAAGTTGGGAAGAATGTTTGCCTTTTGTTGAGTTTGCTTATAATAGAACTGTGCATTCGACCACTAGTTTTTCTCCTTTTGAAATTGTTTATGGCTTTAATCCACTAACTCCTATGGACTTAATTCCTTTACCTTGTGAAGAAAGGGTAAGTTTAGATGGTGAACAGAAGGCAAAGATGGTGAGACAACTCCATGAAGGAGTTCGACTGCAAATAGAGAAAAAGAACAGACTTTACGCTTCTAAAGCAAATAAGGGACGTAAATTGGTTGTCTTTCAACCCGATGATTGGGTTTGGGTGCACATGCGAAAGGAACGATTTCCTAACCAAAGGAAATCAAAATTACAGCCTCGTGGTGATGGTCCATTTCAAGTTTTGGAGAGAATAAATGACAACGCATACAAAATTGATCTTCCTGGTGAGTATAGTGTTAGTGTTACCTTTAATGTTGCTAATCTTACGTTGTTTGACACAGATATTGATTCGAGGTCAAATCCTTTCGAGGAGAGAGGGGATGATGCAGACCAGCCCAGAAACACCAGCAAGGATCCATTACTTGTCCCAAATGGTCCAATGACGCGGTCTAAGACAAAGGCATTGAAAGAAGCAATGAATGCATTGGTTTTGAAGGTTTCAACCAAGTCAGAATTGCAAGGACCAATGGAGTATCAAGAGGAGACCCTAGTACATCTTATCCTTGTGCAGGAGGGGTCCAATACAATCTTATTTGGGCCATGAAGTGAGGACAACAAATGAGCCAAAAGAATCCTACTACAACATGGGATTAATGGGCTTGAGGGAAGATTATAAAAGAAAAGCCTAATGGGCTTTATTTAATTTTGTTAGCTACAGCCCAAGGCTTGTTTGGGCTTAATTAAGACTTTATTTTCAGCTAGGATCCAAGGCTTGCTTGGATTAAGTCATGGGCTTTTCAATTTAGGATTTTGGGTCAGTTTTGAGTGGATCTCATTTAAGTCCACATAAGGGGTCCATTAGGGCTACTTTTTAAGAACTATTTAAACTCATGTAACCCTAATTTCAGCGGCCATTGATTAAACTTAATTCTGAACTTTTCAGTTTATGTGTGAGAGTGATTCTTGCATTGTTTAGTTCTTGAACGAACTGAATCCGACTTATCGAAGATTAACTGGCTTCGTGGCGTCATTCTACTCATTCCAATAGTGCTGGTGCCTTGGGGCAGGTTTCCATTATGTCACACTCCTATCAGACCTTATTTCGGCTTTCCAGGATCTTATCTCATTCTTGGTTATGGGTTGCGTGACCACGTGATCATGAGGTTCGCATAATAATATGTGTGTGAAGAGAATTTTATAAGGGAAATGTAAGCAAATAGGAGTAAGATCAGTGGAATTAACTGTTCTGCTTGCCCAAAGATTGGAGTTATTATTGCAATTATTTTGCTGTGCATATTTTATAAGAGGAAACTGAGAATGTTTTTTCTTTGATTCTGCGACTTAAAACACAAAGCATGTGATTTTTTCAAGCATTCACAATTTCTTTAATATATTTCAACGAGCAAAGAATTAATTTTATGGATATGGGAACTTGTTGATGTTGTCGAATCCACTGCTAAGCAAACTTAAATTGTGTGATACACAATTTAAGTTTGTACGAATATTAATTTTGTTTTGCAATAATCTAATTATTTGAGGATGACATGTTTATTCTTCAAGTTGTTTATTTTGTGGTTTTTATGCTCCTCCCCCTATGATAACTGATACGTGTTTATATATATATATATATTACAAATATAAATTTATTATGCATATATCTGATATTTTCATTTGGTTATTACAAATCGAAGGTTACATCCAGCAACGGATGATAATTAATTCAAAACCTGGTGTATTTATTGAAGTTTTTATGTTAATGTTGCTTGCTATTTGTTTTGAAGCCCTTTGAAGGCAAATTTTGTAATTTAATTTTTAACTTGTTCACTTTTGCAATTTAAATTGCGACTCATGTTCAATTAAACAAAATAAAATAATAGTATTAGAAGGCAAAAAAAAACTTAATAAACATAATATTAACATTAACAATTTAATACAAATTAGTGGCAAAACACAATTAAAATACATTGGGAAGTAGATTTTATTAATATTAATTGTAAGCCCATTAGAAAGCGCATCAGATGGCCCATCAAAAAGCCCAAAAAGCACATTTGGTTTTCCCATTTTTTTAATCATAAAAATTCAACTGAAAATGGTCGGTTTTTACTATGTTCAGTTCGGTTCGGTACGGTAATCTTTTTTAAAAAAATATAATTTTCAGTTAGGTTAGTTTTTTGATAAAAAACAAACTGAACTGAAAATGTTCACCCCTAAATCCTTCGATGTTTCCCTGTAATATGAAAGATTTTTTTTTTTTGGTTATTTAGCATAATATTAGTAATACGAACCATTATCAACTCATGGACCTTCAACGAGCTATGCTATATAAACTTATTGGTGAAGGTAATAAAATCCTAATTTTAGTTTTCAATTTCATGCATTTCCATTGATAAATCTCTAATTATTTGATGGAGGAAGAGAGAATTAACCATTAATTCAACAATGGGCTGGATCTTCTTCTTGATTGGTGAGAGCTTTGGAATTGAGTTTCGTGGTCTTAATTTTATTAATAAAAAGATTAATTTTATCGTGTTTACTAGATTTATGGCGGTGAAGTAGGCTGAAGTTCTCGACAAGGTAGATGGAATTAAAAGAGAACATTAGCAATTGTGCATCTTCTTCTCTATTGTTACTACCTTGGTCATTCTTGGGCCCTTTCATCTTAGCTCTGTGCCATACATTATGCTTGATTCATACAGAATTTGATGGATTCCAAATGGGTTGTGGCTGCCTAAAACTCATGGCCGCAATTGTTTTGTCGTGTAGTATTCATTGTGAATGTTAAGGAATCTATGTATGCCATTAAGTTGCTTTTATTTCTGATTGCATTTCTATTTTTAGTTCTAGGTTAGGAAGTTTATTGTGGTGGATTTTAGATATTCATTCTGATTGATCTATTGATGCTTCTAAAATGTTCAGAAAGTCAGTTTGGCTTGAAGATTTGCTTTGGTTCCTCTTGGGCTACCTTTTCTAGCATACAATAGAAACTGCAAGGTAATGTTAAATGATGTTGATGGTGCTCTTGATACTCTTGCATTAGTTACTAGTCTCGACTATCTTTCACCACTGCTACTCGAACCAATACCCATACAAGGACAAGATCAGGTGTGGCATCGCCACAAGAAGAAATCTTGTGACAAAATCATTCCTGCAATGATCAATGGAGAGGCAGAGGAGGGTGAAAGAGATGGAAGGAGGGTACGGAGGGGTCATTGCTTACAAGAGCTTGACTATGCACAAGGCAAGGCGATGACATACACTAACTGGATACGGCTTGTGTACTGCCATGTGGTTAGTTGTTATCCTTCATTTTTCTCCTTATACAGCTGCAGTCAATAGATTTTTTTCATGTCATTTCCTGATCTATTTCATGATACTTTAAACCGACATTATGGGATTTCTTTGCTCTTGATCTGAAATGAGAAGGAAGTTGACTACTGGTGTTCGTTGTAATTTGTGTTTTCAGGTTTTGGGTCTTGTACAGGGCTAAGCAAGATGGTCCTGTAGTATTCGTAAGACTAGATTCTTTATAGTGCTTTAAGGAATTCATTACTTTCAGCATAAATTTACTTTAGTGGTATTATGGTGTGTTCTGCAAGGTGGCGACATCCGTGAGAGGCGTAATGCTGAGAACGCATTGATTCAATGCCAGAATGATCAAGTATTGGTGGTTCCACAGGAGAAAAAGGTGGCTTTGTGTGAGATTTGTGGTTCCTTTCTAGTTGCAAATGATGTTGGAGAGAGAACCCAGTCTCAATTTAGTGATAAACAAATGGTAGTCGTGATAAGACATGTGGTGTTTGTTGACCAGTTTTATTTGTATTAGTATTTTCAATTGTATGTTGATATATTTGCACATGTAAGTTTAACTGAATTTTCGATTTTATCATGAATTTTAATTTACTTAATTTTTATTTGCACCATATTTAGTTTTAAATATTAATCATCTTTAAATGTGTTCCACTACTTTCAACAGATTTTTTTATGCTGACTATTACTTAGCAGCAAAATATCTGTTATTAATTTATTTGCTTTACAAAAGGATATCTGTTGCTAATTTATTTGCTCTACAAGGGATTATCTGTTGTTAATCATCAACAATGACAAATATCCATCGGATAATTTACGATGCAAATGATTTTTAGCAACAAAATTCCTTATATAATTGCAACTTATTTCTTTGTTGGTGTTGGCTACATTTTTTAGCAGTGAGACTTGATTTTTCATTTTGCGTAGAAATTTCTATTGATATCTGCGTCTTTCATATAATGAATTTAAGTTATAAATTTATTTGATTAACTATTTCTAGAAGGAAATAGTTAATGATATCAATGTAGAAAATTGATATCGGTAGTAACAAGAAATTTGATTAGTTGTTTCGAGAATGAAAGCTAATGATGTCAAGAGAAATTTTACATGGCATGTCCGTGGATTTGTAAGAAGAAAATTTGATTAATTATTCTAGAAAGGAAATGATTAATGACATAGATGGGTTATATCGATGTCGACATGTATATTGAAATCGTTTAATAAATGTTCTTGTTTGAGAGTGTGGTTGAGGTTTTTTTTTAAAGCACTTTTCGTTTAGAAATGTATTAAAATGATGTATTTTTAATTTTTGAAAATAATTTTTAATTTAAAGTAAAAAATAAAAATAAAAGAATTCAGTTTTTTTCAAAAGCACTTTTGAAACGCGGTGCCAAAAACCCAATGGCGGAAGGGAAGCCCATAATTGATGACTAATTGTTTATTATTTTTGGATAAATTATATATATATATATATATATATATATATGCACATTGATACTTTTTAAAATCGCATTGCATGACTGATAATTTTTATAATAATGTCTAATCTAGAGATTATTCTGGGTTTTGTTGAAATTGTATTTGTTGATGTATTGATGAAATTTTACTTTGAGATATTGAAAAATTACTAAATGAGGAATTGGTTGTGAAAATTTATGGGAGGTTGGATGTCGATAACTTGAGATTCTTTAATTTATGGAGAAACTTTGTCGAAATTTCGGTAGAAATATATATAGATGTAAAATAAAATAAAATAAAGAAAATTATTGTCATTTTGGCCTGTATTGTTGTTAGACTAAGGCCATAGAAAATTTATTTATTACATAAATATTCAAGGACGAAACTGAAAATAAATCAATTTTATAGAAAAACTAGAAGAAAAAAAAACAATCAAACCTTGTCAACCTTCAAAACACGTGACTTGACCATGAGTGATAAGGATAAGGATAAAGTGTTTCTACAACACTCTCCTACTTCAATTGCAACAGAGACCCATCCATGAAGAGTCCTGCACGAAGAATCCACTTGAAGATCCATGTAAATTCTATCTACTGTAAACAATCACGTAGACTTGTATTCTTATCATTGTAACAGACTTCACTATATAAAGCATGTATTGCATACAGTTCTGGTTAATTAACACCAGAAGCTATTCAATTCTTTTATGGTATCAGAGCAATCTCTAGCTCACGCTTCTATTGATCCAATGTCTGTCACTAAAGAGACTTCCTCTTCCGCTGCTTTTCATCTTCCAGCTCAAGTTATTTCCATCAAACTTGATGGCACAAACTTTCTTTCATGGAGTGCTCAGTTACTTCCCCTTTTTCGCAGCTATGGCCTCATGGGCATAGTTGATGGCTCAGAACCATCACCTTCAAAATTTTGCAGTACTGAACATCAAACTCAAGGTGTTCTTAATTCTGATTACGTGGTTTGGCAGTACAAAGACCAAACAATACTTGGGTGGATTATTTCTTCACTTTCTCCTGCGGTGGTTTCCACCATTTATGGTCTTGAGACCTCTCGGCTTGCTTGGCAAGCCCTTGGTGCATGTTTTGCAGCACCCTCTACATCCCGTATTTCTCTTATCAAGAGGAAATTACAATCTTTACAGCAAGGATCCATGCAATGCCAACAATTTCTTGATGCAGTGAAATCTCTTGCTGATGAATTATCTACTGTTGGGAAACCAATTGATGACTCAGACTTAATACTTTCTGTTTTGAATGGTCTCAACTCCTCCTTCCATTCGTTTGTCACGACCTATATGCTGCTTGCAAAAGAGAAATCAATGTCATTCTCAGACTTCCATGCAGAACTACTAAATTTTGATCTCATGCAGAAATTTCACAGTCAATCCATTCACTAGGAGACGGGTTCTTACTCTGCCTTTTACTCTCATAAATCTGGTTCTAAAACAGGTTTCCGTAACAACAATAAGATGCGTTTTTTAGCACCATCAAAAGGATCCAGTCCTAATTTCTCTCAGTTTCGGCAACCATTGCCTCACCTGCCTTCCTCTTCTACATCAACTGCACCAGCCACTACTCGCTCTCGCTCTCCCTGCCAGATATGCAAAAGAGATGGCCATCAAGCACTCGACTACTTTAACCGAATGAATTATTCTTTTCAGGGAAGACATCCTCCAACAGAATTGGCTGCCATGGTTGCTGAGGCTAACACTACTTATCTCAATCAAAATCAATGGTATGCAGATAGTGGTGCCAACATTCATGTCACTTCTGATATTAACAATCTTGCAACAGCCGAACCGTATGATGGGGATGATGCTGTGGGTATTGGTAACGGGACAGGTTTGCATATCTCTCATATTGGCACTGCTTCCATTCAAACCCCCTCTTCTATTCTCACTTTAACAGATGTTGCCTATTGCCCTCAAGCTTCGGCTCAACTTGTTTCAATCAATAAATTATGCAAAGATAATAATGTTCTTTTTGAACTAACTAGCACTCATTTTTCTGTGAAGGACATCCTGACGGGGAACACGCTTCTGACGGGGCCAAGTGAAAATGGATTATACCCAATCAACCTTCGTCAACTTTCCTCATACAAATTACATGCTCTTACGATGACTGTTGGCGTCAAGGCTTCTACTTCAACTTGGCATTGTCGTTTGGGACATCCTTCCGCACCTATTTTACATCGTGTTATTTCCAAATTTTCTCTTCCAATTATTCATTCCAAAAATAAACATCAGGGTATTTGTGTGTCCTGCCAATTGGGCAAATCAAAACAATTACCATTTTCCGATTCTTCAAGAGAATCAACAAAACCACTCGAACTCATTCATTCCGATGTTTGGAGTACTTTCACTCCATCATCTAGTGGTTGTCGGTATTATGTACTCTTTATTGATGACTACACTCGGTTTTGTTGGCTTTTTCCTATTTTACAAAAATCTGATGTTTACTCTATGTTTGTCAATTTTAAGCTTTTGGTGGAAAAACAACTAAATTTCACCATTAAACAATTTCAAAGTGATAATGGGGGTGAATATTGTTCTACCACTTTTAAGCAATTTTTAGCGAAAAATGGCATTTTTCATCGTTTTTCTTGTCCACACACATCTCAACAAAATGGCCTCGCGAAAAGAAAACATCGCCATATTATGGAAATGGGACTCACTCTTCTTGCTCAGTCTGGCTTACCTAAAACTTTTTGGGTTGATGCTTTTCTCACTTCTATTTTTATAATTAATCGGTTGCCTACCAAAGTGCTTGATTTTTCTTCACCATATGAACGTCTCTTTCACCGTTCACCTGACTTCTCTTATTTTCGCACATTTGGATGTCGATGCTTTCCTTGTCTTCGCCCCTACTCACCTGACAAATTATCATATCGCAGCATACCTTGTATTTTCATTGGTTATTGTTCAAACCACAAAGGGTTTCGATGCTTTGATCCATCATCCACAAGGGTGTACATTTCCAGGAATGTGATTTTTGATGAAGGTATCTTCCCTGCACATGATAAATCCATTTTCACTAAACCCGGCAGTTGCTTGAACTCCTCAGGTACGTCTGACACTCTCACTTTGCCCTTCTCTTCCCCTCCATTTAATTTTTTATCAGTACCTTCCATTACCACTGTGCCCAACTCCACAAATCGCATCTGTCATGAAAATCCCATCTCCCCTGTTCCCGATCCCCCTTCTCTGCATACTGCTTCAAATGTTTCGCAGGTTACTTCATTACCCGTGACAGCTGCGATTGACCATGCTCCTGCAAATCCATCATCTGGCATTGTTACTAGGTCACAAACGGGACACTCAAAACCCCGTAATTTCTCTGATTACCATCTACACTATGCTACCCGTCACCCCCTTCAAGCATTACACGCAGGTGTGGTAATCTCGGAGCCTAGAAATTATGGACAAGCAGCTGCAATACCTGAGTGGCAGGAAGTAATGGCAAGTGAATTTCAGGCACTGTTGACGAATGAGACATGGTCATTATGCCCTCGTCCCACTGGTAAAAATGTGGTCCCGTGTAAGTGGGTATTTAAGCTAAAAAGAAGACCTGATGGGAGCATTGACCGTCACAAAGCACGTTTAGTAGCAGTTGGTTATTTTCAGCGAAGTGGCATTGATTTTCATGAGACATTTAGCCCAGTGATTAAACCCTCCACTGTGCGAATGGTTCTTGCAACTGCAGTGTCGTTCAACTGGGATATTCGGCAATTGGATGTGTCCAATGCCTTTCTTCATGGAATTTTAGAGGAAGAAGTTTATATGGCACAGCCGAAAGGCTTTGAAGACCCCATGCATCCTCAATTTGTCTGCAAATTGCACAAATCACTCTACGGCTTGAAGCAAGCCCCTCGGGCGTGGTTTAATCGGTTATCTTCTGCACTTTTATCTCTTGGTTTTCTAAGCTCCCAAGTTGATCCTTCTCTTTTCACATATCACCAAGATTCAGTTCATGCATTTTTATTAGTGTATGTGGATGATATCTTGGTCACCTCTAATGATCAAAGGTTCATTCAATCACTTATTACTAGCTTGCAATGTGAATTTGCTATGAAGGATCTTGGTCAGTTATCATATTTTCTGGGAATTGAGGCTATACGTGATTCTTCTGGTATACATCTTCGGCAAACAAGATATATCATTGATTTATTGAATCGTGTTAGACTTTTGGGCATTCGTCCATATAGAGCTCCTTGTGTTTCAGGTTCCAAATTGTCAAAATTTGATGGAGAAATTCTTCAAGACCCATCTGAATATAGGCAAACAGTAGGTGCCCTTCAGTATGTCACTCTCACCAGGCCCGACATTGCTTACTCCGTCAACCAGCTATGCCAGCACATGCAGGCTCCTACCTCTACTCATTGGACAGCTGCAAAGCGAGTGCTTCGCTATTTAAAGCACACACTCGATCACGGCCTCTTCTACAAACTGGGATCCTTCAATGTCAATGCTTATTGTGATTCGGATTGGGCTGGTGATCCTGACGACAGACGATCAACATGTGGGTATGGTGTGTTTGTAGGTCCTAATCTAATCTCCTGGTCAGCTAAGAAACAGCCGATAGTATCCAAATCCAGCACAGAGGCAGAGTACCGATGCTTGGCCTTGGTGACAGCTGAAGTTTATTGGTTGCGTATGCTATTGTGTGAACTGAAAATATCACTTGAATCTGCTCCTGTTGTCTGGTGTGATAATGTTAGTGCTCAAGACAGTCCATAGAAGGCCATTTTAGAAAAAGTAATATTGAACAATGAAATGAAGAAGAAAATAAGTAAAAACAAAAGATATCGACTCGTGTTTACTCCCGAATGAAGTCCAGCCCCTTTAGAGGGAGTTCATATTAATGTTTTTTACCTTTAGAGTTCATGAAAAAATAGATTTGAGTTGATTTTCAATTCAAGGATGATTTTCATATTTATGACAACTTTTTTTAAGGTCATGAATAGATTTATAATGCCTTTTAAGGTGTTTAAAAAAGGTTTTTTAGGAAAAAAAAAACTTTAGTCTTTATTTTTCAGCCACCATAGTGACCAAATGTGGGCAAGATTAGACAACGCATCTGATTTTGTTTTAAAAAAAATAATTAGGGTGTTTAGCAACGAAAAATCTGTTGCTAAAAAGTAATAAATTATTCAGAAAAATAAAATAAAATATTTAATGATCTACAATGAATTTTATGTTGCTGATAAAAATTATTGCAACGGATTATTTGTTGCTAATAAAATGAAATTGCAACGGTTTATATGTTGCTGATTAAAAAATTATTTTAAATCTCATCTGCCCATCAAGGTCTTCAAACACAAACCGTTATGTAATATATTAATTTAGTTTTGTAGTGCTCGCAACTCCCCACTCTCTCATATCCTTCACCCTCAATTTCTCTTCCCCTCCCTCCATTAACAAAACTACTATCTTCTCACTCTCTGACTTCAAATCCAGCCGAGAGACCGAGACGACGTGTCTTTCAATTTTCAATAGGGGAGACAAATTGTTTTCATAACAGAGGATGCCACCGCCAAGTACGGGTTCTCTCGAATCAAAGACGGACAAGTCCACCCTCACTGGCACTGTTGATCCTTATGAAAATTAGAGGATCTATCAAAACTCATCTCTGCCATCTTCAAAGCTTGCAAAAACAACATGTCAAGGTCAGTTCATTTCTTTGAGAGATTTTTTTTTAATTATTTTTAAATCATCATGATTTTTATTGATAGACAAAGGTAACGACTTGCGAAGCAGGGGAAGGAAGTGAGTTTGTCTAAAAAAATCCAACTAGGGGTGAGCAAAAAAACCGCTCAACTTATTAAACAGAGAAAACTAGAAAAAATAGTCGAAAAAACAAATCTGATAAAAAAACTGAATATAAATTTTGAAAAATGTCTGCTTCGGTTCGGTATCGGTTTTGTAAGGAAAAAACTGAATAAACCGAAATGAACCAAACCGGTTTGGTATCGGTTTCGGTTTCTCTAGAAAACTGATTGTTCTTAGATTGTTGTCATTCTTCATGACTCTCACTTTATTTCTGAAGTCAGGAGTCTTACTAGGAACCATTATATGTATACCTTTGTGTTGCTGCTGGGATTTTGTAGCTAATATGTGTGTGTAGATAATTTTTTATGGGAAATGTAAGCAAATAGGCGTAAGCAAATAGGATCAGTGGAATAAGCTGTTCTGCTTGCCCAAAGACTAGAGTTATTATTGCAATTATTTTGTTGTACATAGTTTTATAAGAGGAAACTGAGAATGTTTTTTCTTTGCTTCTGCGACTTAAAACACAAAGCATGTGATTTTTCAGGCATTCAAAATTTCTTTAATGTATTTCACCGAGCAAAGAATTAATTTTATGGATATGGGAACTTGTTGATGTTGTCGAATCCATTGCCAAGCAAACTTAAATTGTGTGCCTAATTTCATTGTGAATGTTAAGGAATCTACGTATGCCATTTAAGTTGCTTTTATTTCTGATTGCATTTCTATTTTCAGTTCTAGGTTAGGATGTCCATTGTGGTGGATTTTAGATATTCTATTTTTGAACAAGTCATTCTGATCGATCTATTGAACAATGAAATGAAGAAGTAAATAAGTAAAAAAAATATTGACTCGTGTTTATTCTCAAAACTCGTGGCTAAGAAAAAACATTGAAGTCCAACCCCTTGCAAATCAAACACTGAAGCATAAAATCGAAAAACAAATCAAAAAGATAAAATGATATACAATAAAAAATTGTATTTAAATGAATTAATGTGAATGTCAAAATAACAATCAACTTAAGCGCAATCAAATTTTTTTTAGAGGGCTAAATAAATTAAAAACTTTTCACAAAGGAAAAAAGAAAAAAGAATGAGGGACGAATTTGAAACAAACTAATCACATTAGACTTGAGTTAAAGAATGAAATTAAAAACCAATAAGACTTTTATAGAAAAGTCAAGAAAAAATTTAAAAGAATAAGGATTCAATTGAAGACTTGATGTATGCGAAGTAAGAGAGTAAAAATTAAAAGAATAAGGATTGGAATGTAAAAATTTGTATATACAAATTGCAGTTGAAGGACTAAATAAAAAAATGAAACTTGTATAGAATGGTCTAGAAAACAAATTGAAATTGAAAAGAATAAAGACTGTAATTAAGAACTAAGAAAATGAAGAGGTTGAAGGTACATTTTTTTTATCGAAGAAAAGAGAAAAGAAGAAGAAGAAAATAGAATTGCTACCATCAACAAACCAACCGCTTTTCTTTGACACGTGTCGCAACAATTCTTCCAACAGTGCAGTGGAAAAGGTGATTTGGACACCAAGAGGCTCTGCATGCACTTTAATATTCTTCCAACAATTTTTCAGGTCACGGTTCGAGATAGTCAACCCCACTTATCCTAATTTTTAAAAAATATAATAAAAGCAACCTTGTTTTGATCATTTTTTTTTTAAAAAAAAAACATCAACAAGTTTTTTGACAACATTTTATCATGTGCTGAGCTTGGTTTCTGATAAAATTGGGTTGAGTCCATCATTTTTTTATTAGTTTTTTAAACTTGGACAAATGCATATCTTAGATCAGCATTGTATAATTAAAATTATTAATTTTAATACTTCATATAAACCAAAAAAAAAAATATTTAATTATTCTTTTGAATATAAGAGTTTAAGATTAATGCATAATAAAAATTAAATAATTTTTTTTATATGTTTCTATCTTTTCACCATAACCAAACATAATAAAAAAAAACTAATTATTTATATGATAGATGAGTACTTAAATATAACCGTTTTTTCCTACTCTCTTCTATTTCAGAACGGCAGACTTTCCCGCCTGGAGCCGAGGATTCGAAATAGAGAACGGTAAAATCGAGAGAGTGCCGTTGGCACTTGACGAATCTGTTACATAGAGCAGAGATTAGTATTCTTTCTTGTTATTCTAAAACTAATGAAAACAACGAACAGCTCTAATGTTATCTTCAAGATCCAGATCTCCAATCCTCCTCCTCTTCACAATCTGTCTTTTCGCTTTTTCTCATCTTTTCTTACTCCTCTCTCTCTCTACCCGTCACCCTTCAGCCTCTCTATACCCTAACACTAACCCCAATCTCTCTCTCGATCCTCTTCCTCCTCTCCGTTTCCTGCTACAAGCGAAGAGGATGTGTTAAAGACTCGACGATCAATTGTTTTCCAAAGAGCGCGATAGATTTTACAGAGAACCATACTACGCGTTGGATTTGCGAATTGGGGTTGACGTTTACGAGATGCCAGCAAAATTCACCTACGATTTGCTTTGTGTTTAGAAATACTTGTAGAGACACTGATAATCTCACCTCTGATGGCAGCCCCGTCCATCGATTAATCGACCAGGCATCATTGCATTTCGTCACTATCATCAGAGTAATTTTATATATTTTTGCAGAATTAGTTATTGTACCTGTGATTATAACGTGCGTGCAGCATTCTGTTGATTATTGGCTTTGGGCGGACCTGATTGGGCCCGAATCGGTGAGGTTGTTGAAAAGTTTAGAAACAGAGTGCTCGAGGTATGTTTTTTTTTCTCCCCCTATAATCTTGATTTTCAACTTTGGAAATAAATGAATTCTGTAAATTAGGGCTTGGCACCTTGCTTGACAATATGAAGCGTAATGTATGTGATTATAATTTAGGAAAATGGGACCATTATTTTTCAGAAAAGTATGTGATTATAATTTTATTTCTTTCTAGTTCTGCATCAAGAAGGAAAATCACTTAATTCTGTAGCTTACAAAAATCATGTGTTTGATGGAAAACTTTGCGAGGATAGGGCTTTTTCATGTATCTTGCAAAACACATTCTTTGTGGGGACATGGACAATCTTTTGGTGAATATCACAAATCCATTTTGTTTCAGATAACAGCTGTGTGAAGAAAATAAAAGACATTTTATGTCTCAATTTTTGCAATGTTGATGGATTAGATTCTTCAAACACATATACAGCTGATTTGGAGAATGAGAAGCTGTAGCTGATTTTTGCTATGTTGCTAACTTTAAAATAAACAGCTTGCCCAAAACTAGGTAATTGTTGAGGCCTCCAACCCTTTCGCTTATTATGGATGTTGCTTTTTTTTCTAGTGATGTTGTACAACCAGGTTGACTACCAAATTTTATGAAAGGTTTTAGGCTTGATCAAATTCAGGGAATGAAAGAAACCTTGTCAAGGTTTGTGACTCTATTAAAGTTTACATAATTTCAGATTTCATTTATTTTTCTATTGTTTGATTGAGCTATTGAATGATATCTTTATTTTCTTGGTTCTTTTGCCAAGTGAAATAATCAAACCTATAAAATACGTTCCCACTCACCCCTTTACTGTCCATAGTCTATACCACTCACCCCTTTTTTTAATTGATTCATATTTAGACTAACAACTTCTCTTTTCTTTTGAGTTACCTTTGCTCCCTATTTTGTTAGGCTTCGGCTTGATTGTTGCATTATTAGCTACTTGCTGCAGTTTTTTATCTTTCGAGGTAAAGTTGCGTGCACTTGTTTTTATTTTTGTTGATACAATTCATTGATAATATTTAAGCTATAACCTGAGTGGTGACCCCCTCTCTCCCTCATCTACCCCTTCTTTTTCTTTCTTTTTATTATGTAGAAAACAACACACAACTCCCTCTTATTTTATCACAAATCATGCTCTTATAATCACAAATTTGGCTACCTCAACACCAAATCTAATAGTGTAAACCAGAATGTCTGACTGGATCTATCCAGAACTCAAACCATCTGAATCATCATCAGTTTCCCCGATATTTCCTGGTGTTATTGATTAGTAGCATTTTTCACGTAAGAAATTTTCTTTGATTGAAGAATTTAACCAATTAGTTTGTTGCATTTTTGGACAGGCCCAAGCGGAATGTAATCACTTAATCAATCTTGCAAAGCCACATATGCAAAAGTGGATGGTTGCTGACAGTTCATCCGGGAAGAGTAAAGATACTTGGTGGGTTTTTCCTTCTATAAATTGTACACTCTTGTTCTTGAGTTTTGTTAATGGATGTTCTTGATGCTCTTCTTTCAATTAGTTTGCTTTTATACTTTGTTGATATTAATTGGAATTAATGATGCTTTTTGATATTTAGAGAGCGTACGAGTTCTGGAACATTTCTACCAAGAGGTCGTGACAAAATCATTAGAGATATTGAGAAAAGAATTACTGATTTTAGCTTTATTCCCGTGTATGTTGTTTCAGCTTCATTTCTTTCAATTAGTTTGCTTGTATACTTGGTTGATACAAGTGGAATTAATGATGTTTTTTGATATTTAGAGTGCGTACGAGTTCTGGAACATTTCTTCTAGAAGGATATCATCTATTAGTCCCTCAGGTGCGTAGGAGGGCATCTTTTGTATTTGCTATTCTGTTGTCAAATAATCCTGTTGTGATTGGTGTATTAATTCCTTCTCTGTGATGTGTGTTTACCATTATTTGTATTATGTATTTGATTTTTCCTTTCTGATCATTGATCTAAAGTCCTTTGTGTACTGTTTTCTTGGTAGGTAGTCCATTCCTAGATGTTCGTTTTGAGAACCGTCGTTCTATTCCTTTCTTTGTTTTAAACCCTTCCATGTCTTTTATTTTCACTTCCTGTTGGTACTGAATCCTTGTTTATTATCAATTCTTTGTTCTATAATATTTCTTTCTAAACGTGTTTGCTCTGATACCAGATTTCAAAGCGCGCGTGTTTGTTGGTTCTTTGATTAAACATCTTAGCTTGATTTCACCAAACTCAAACAAGTTGTGCTGCCAATTCTACTAGAAACAGGTTGCCTTGCTCTCTTTGCTTTCCTTACGATATTTTTTTTTCCATTGATTGCCTCTCCATCACGCTGCTTTTCTGCCAGCCTTCATTATAGGTCGCTTAATGCTTTAACATTATTGGTTAATAAACACTTGCTGCTTTTCTTTGTCTTAAGGCAATGCTTCTTTTCTTTTCATTACTCTGCGTTTTTCTATTGACTCGGGTATTTTTGCTATGTTGCTAACTTTAAAATAAACAGCTTGCCCAAAACTAGGAATTGTTGAGGCCTCCAGCCCTTTCGCTTATTATGGATATTGCTTTATTTGTTTCTTCTAGTGATGTTGTAAAACCAGGTTGACTATCAAATTTTTTTAAAGGTTTTAGCCTTCCTCAAATTCAGGGAATGACAAAAACCTTGCCAATGTTTGTGACTCTATTAAAGTTTGCATAATTTCAGATATCATTTATTTTTCTGTTGTTTTATTGAGCTATTGAATGATATCTTTATTTTCTTGGTTCTTTTGCCATGTGAAATAACCTAACTTATGAAATACGTTCCCACTCACCCCTTTACTGTCCATAGTCTATACCACTTGCATTATCGTTGTTCCTGCTCTTTTAGTTAAGCTATTGATTGTTGCTTCTCCTACCTTTTTTTAATTGATTCATATTTAGACTAACAACTTCTCTTTTCTTTCTAGTTACCTTTGCTCCCTATTTTGTTAGGCTTGGGCTTGATTGTTGCATTCTTAGCTACTTGCTGCAGTTTTTTATCTTCCGAGGCAAAGTTGCGTGCACTAGTTTTCCCAACTTCTTTGACTCAGTTCTACTCTACTTGGTTCTTTTTCTTAGCTTGATTTCACCAAACTCAAACAAGTTGTGCTGCCATTTCTACTAGAAACAGGTTGCCTTGCTCTCTTTGCTTTCCTTACGATATTTTTTTTCCATTGATTGCCTCTCCATCACGCTACTTATCTGCCAACCTTCATTATAGGTCGCTTAATGCTTTAACATTATTGGTTAATAAACACTTGCTGCTTTTCTTTGTCTTAAGGCAATGCTTCTTTTCTTTTCATTACTCTGCGTTTTTCTATTGACTCGGGTATTATTGGCCCTTTAGTCTTAGAACTACAAAAATAATGCGGATTATTTAATTTTATTATCTCAATAATTTTTACATTTAATTTTGGTATAAAATTTTATTTTTCTGCCTCTCCATCACGCTACTTATTTTCCTTTTCTATATGTTTCTCATTTTCCTTTTCTCATGTCGCTTAATGTCCTTAAAAAGGTTTTTTAGGGTAATTGGGAATACATCCATACTTTCAGTACAAAATCTACATTTTAATGTAATTAGTTGTTTATTTCCTCCTCAAAAACCCAAGCAGTTCATCCATTTCAAAACTACCAAATTATCCCAACTCCAACAGCTATTTATTCCATTCAAGGAATTTCAAACAATCTTTACTTAAACCCTTTTGAACAAATTAAAACAGGTCCATACCTTATGTGATTTAACATCATCCATGAGTCTGGCAATTGTTTCCGAGGCTCTAATGATCTTAGGGCGACTGAACACCCAGCCAAATGCTTGCTTGGTCACTATATCACCCATGCCAATGAAAGATACGGTTGTGGGCATGGAATAACCAGACGTTACTAGAGCCACCTGCATATATTGTCCCATCGTCGGGTATGATTTTCATGGAACCATTTGTCCTCGTTAAAGTAGGCGTGGACTAAAACTTTCATCTGTTATGCATCGCACATATAATAAAAGTCATTACTAATCTATATACAGAGTAATTAATTTCTACAGTGTAGTATATTATTATTTGATTTGAGGAGAGATTCAAGAGTGTGGTGCATACTGCTTCTTTTTTGCAGTGGATTCAACAACAGAAACAGATAGCAACACGACAGATTTGACCAATGACAACTAAAAAGCTCGGAGCAAGTTTCATGAATAACAGAGATGGACAAAATAAGATATGAGAAATAATCAACCAATAAATGAGACGGCTCAACACTTTCCACTTGAAACATAATGAACAAAGATGATTATTTTAATACTATTTATCTATCTTTAATTATAAACAAGAGAGAGATAAATGATGAATGAACAGAATGAAGGGGACCATTTTGTATTTATTTAAAAGAGATGGGGACCCGTGACAAGGAGGTTCTTGGTAAAGCCCAAACCAGCCAATGATTTGGGTTTTCTTAGCCCAGGGGCTCTCTTCTAATCATGTCGGCCTTCTACTTGCCCCCACCGTACGACACGTCAAGCACATCTTTTAACTATTTATGTTGAAATATTGGGAACAGTGTTCGATTCAAGATCAAAATTTCCATACGCTTTGATATTGCAATAATAGTTTTTTTATTAAAATATTATTATTATTTTCTAAAAATTTATTTTTGACATTAGTATATCAAAATAATATAAAAATACTATAATTAAACAAAACACACAAATTATTTCAAAAATATTTTTGAAAATAAAAATGAACAAATTTTTAATTTGTTTTTATAGATATTGATGAGCTAGTTTCAGTAAGTATTTTCAAATTTAATCTTGATCCAAACTCAATCATTCCACGCGAGCATGCACTTCAACTTCAAATATATATTATTATTGTCATTGTTAGATAATGAGTATTCTTCTATTTAAAATAAATATAAATATTTATTTTTCTTTACTTGGTGAATTATGAATAGGATATGAATATAGTAAAGACATGATATGTTGGTAATCATTATCATTTCTAATTCAATTTTTTTAATTGAAAAAAAAATTGTAATCATCCTATGAAATATATATAATAATAATTTAGAAGCATGTTTAGATCTTTAGAAGCATGTTTAAATTATTTTAAAAATAAATTAAAAGTATGATAGAATTGACATAAATATGGTAACTTGATAACTTCATATTAACAAATACCTAAAAGAAAACGAAAAAGACTGTTCGGGCACTGTTCACGCACTCTAAAATCACTGTGGACGCGAGCTTTCTCCTCCGTGCGTCGCGCGAGTTCTTCCATCCTTTTTTTTTTGTTTTTTCCGCCTATGAACAGTGTAGTGACGATTTTAGCCCCGGTAATAAGACAAAATAACATTTTCGACTGAGGGGTAAGGGAGTAATTGCGCGCGTACAGACCGGTCCAGTCCGGTCCGGTCCGCCGTAACCTTTTTTTTATTTTTTAAATGGCTAAAGACGGTTCTAGCCCCTAATAAGACAAAATCTATTAATTACGGTCAGGGACATAATGGTAACTGACCATTATTATTTATATATATTTTAAAATCTGTCAGGAGCGTGCGGTGCACGCGCACGACGATGTCCGCCCCGACGCCCCGTTCAAGCGGCGCGTGCGGTGTGATACGGTGGCCGGAAATGGGCTACCGGAGTCCAATCCGGTTCGCCGCCTCTTGGTCTTCCTCCCGGTGCGGCGCGTTGCTTCACACGGTGGCCGTGGACGCGGCCGTGGCCAGTTAAAGCCGGTTGGTCCGTTTCTCTCTCTCCTGCACGTAAAAGTGCAAAAGAGCCCCCCGAGTTTTGTATAAATTCATTTCGGTCCCTTGACTTTTAATTGTGTATATGGCCCTGATTTCAGTTATATAAGTTTTGATTTTGTTCAATTGGGTCCTTCGATTGCAATTAATGAAATGTTAACGTTTCACTTCGGTCCTTCATCTTTTAATTTTCGGATTAGGTTGAAAAGGCTGAATATATTCGGTACAGAAGTTTCAATTTTTGCAAATTTGTCTTTGAATTGAAAATTTTAATAAATCTAACTTTCATTTCAGCCCTTAAACTTTTAATTTGTTATTTTCATCCCTTTATATTTTATTTTCATTTCAGCCCTTATACTTTTATTTTTTAGAATTTCTAATATAACACAATAATAATAATAATAATAATAATAATAATAATAATAATAATAATAATAATAATAATAATAATAATAATAATAATAATAATAATAATAATAATACAATTCTTTTTCTTACTTGCTTCTTTGATAAAAAAATTTCCTTTGGATAATTTGTTAATTTTTATTTTTTTGGCAGTAATAGCAATGATAATTTTTATTTTTATTTTTATATTATGTCTTTGTTTTATCTTTTGTTCAAGTTTCTAGCATTTTTTTAGTCTTTCTTTTATTTTTGTTTCTTTCATAATAATAATAATAATAATAATAATAATAATAATTTAATTGTTTCTCTTCCTTACTCTTTTGTTAATGTTTTTTTTTTCTCCGTGTAATTTAATAATTATTATTGTTTTGACAGTAATGGCAATGATATTTTATTTTATTTCCTTTTGTTAAAGTTTCTAGGATATTTTTAGTCTTTCAGTAATTATATAACACAATAATAATAATAATAATAATAATAATAATAATAATAATAATAATAATAATAATAATAATAATAATAATAATATAATTCTTTTTCTTACTTGCTTCTTTGATAATTTTTTTTTTCCTTTGGATAATTTGTTAATTTTTATTTTTTTGGCAGTAATAGCAATGATAATTTTTATTTTTCTTTTTATATTATGTCTTTGTTTTATCTTTTGTTCAAGCTTCTAGCATTTTTTTAGTCTTTCTTTTATTTTTGTTTCTTTCATAATAATAATAATAATAATAATAATTTAATTGTTTCTCTTCCTTACTCTTTTGTTAATATTTTTTTTTCTCCGTATAATTTAATAATTATTATTGTTTTGACAGTAATGGCAATGATATTTTATTTTTTTCATTTTTTTAAAGTTTCTAGGATATTTTTAGTCTTTCAGTAATTATATGTTCTAATATTTATTGAATATTATCTCATAGGAATATATATAGGGAGAAGAAAACATGACCTAGGATTTTTTAAATAAAAAAAATTAATATCAGTATTCTTAAATACATTTAATATAATGATATAATCAATAAATCGGATAACATAAATAAAAAAAATTGTCTTTGGATTTTAATTTTGTACTTAACACAATAATAATAATAATAATAATAATAATAATAATAATAATAATAATAATAATAATAATAATAATAATAATAATAATTTAATTATTTTTCTTGCTTGCTCTTTTGTTAATTTTTTTTTTCTCCGTATAATTTAATAATTTTTATTGTTTTGGCAGTACTGACAATAATATTTATTTTTTTTTCTTTTTTTAAAGTTTCTAGGATATTAAAAAAAATTTAATATCAGTATTCTTAAACACATTTAATATAATCATATAATGAATAAATCGGATAACATAAAAAAAAATTGTCTTCGAATTTTCATTTTATACTTAACACAATAATAATAATAATAATAATAATAATAATAATAATAATAATAATAATAATAATAATAATAATAATAATAATAATAATAATTTAATTGTTTTTCTTGCTTACTCTTTTATTAATGTTTTTTTTTCTTTGTATAATTTAATAATTTTTATTGTTTTGACAGTAATGGCAATGATATTTTTTTTTCTTTTCTTAAAGTTTCTAGGATATTTTTAGTCTTTCATTAATTATATGTTCTAATATTTATTGAATATTATCTCATAAGAATGTATATAGGGAGAAGAAAACATGACCTACGATTTTTTGAACAAAAAAAATTAATTTCAGTATTCTTAAATACATTTAATATAATGATATAATGAATAAATCGGATAACATAGAAAAAATTTGTCTTCAAATTTTAATTTTGTACCTAACACAGTAAGAATAATAATAATAATAATAATAATAATAATAATAATAATAATAATTAATATTATTATAATAATAATAATTTAATTGTTTTTCTTGCTTACTGTTCTGTTAATATTTTTTTCCCTCCGGATAATTTAAATTTTTTTATTGTTTTGACAGTCATAGCAATACTAATTTTTATTTTTATGTTTTATCTTTTGTTAAAGTTTCTTGAATATTTTTAGTCTATCATTAATTATATGTTCTAATATTTATTGAATATTATCACATAGGAATATATATAGGAAGAAGAAAATATGACCTAGCATTTTTTGAATAAAAAACATTAATATCAGTATTCTTAAATATATTTTATATAATAATATAATGAATTAATCGAATAACATAAAAAAAATTTATTGAATATTATCGCCTATAAATATATAAAGAGAGGAAAAAAATGACCTAAGATTTTTTCCTTAAAAAAAATTAATATCAATATTCTTACATACATTTAATGTAATAATATAATTAATAAATCTTATAAAAAATATTTGTAGATCTGTAGATTTATGTCAAATTAAAATATGTAAAACTAATTATATGTTTTAATATTTATTGAATATTATCGCCTAAAAATATATTAAGAGAGAGGAAAAATGACCTAAGATTTTTTGAAGGACAGAAATTCATATCATGTTTTCTTAATTATATTATATATAATGATATGATTAATAAATCTTATATAAAAAAAAATTGGCTTCAAAATTTAATTTTGTGCTCTTTTATTTAAGTAGGTTTATGAATTTATCTCTCAATTCATTAGCATGTGCTTAGTAGCAGTTTGCAACTCCGCTTCTGTCGTTCCCGCCCGCCTGTCCTATTTGATTCAGTCAGTTGTCTGAAAGTGCTTGCAGGGAATTTCCAATATTTTCATTTTTAATATTTTAGATCTAATATTACTGGAAAAAAAACATCTCCAAAAAAAAATGTTGACAAATTTACCTGCATTATCTACAAGTCAAATTAAAAAATATACAAGTCACTTCCCGTTTCCATTAGACTGTTCTTTTTAGACGGCAATAAATAATTATAGCACACAAAAAAATTAAGTTTATGTTTTAAAAACAAAATACAATATTTTTTATTTCTAATATGTCTGATATTTATTGAATATTATCGCCTAAAAATATATTGAGAGAGAGGAAAAATGACTTTAAATTTTTTGAAGGACAAAAATTCATATTAGTATTCTTAAATATAATTATACTAACTAAATATTAAAATAATAAAATACAATACATAAAAAAACAATCAATTTTCTACATAGATAAAAAAAACCCGCCGCATCACGCGGGTAAACCGCTCGTTCTTTCTAAAAACAATTGAAGAGAATTAGAAGAGAAAATGATATTTTTTCTTCAAATTAATTTCAATGACAAACTAGGGCCACGATCATGGTGTTGCTAAAATTATGTGAGTTGTCCTTGATATTTATTAAGAAACTTGTCGTATGAAGTGTTCAGACTCACTAAGATATTTGTTCAAGCAATAGTTATTTTAAATCTGAAATTTGTACAACTTATGTAATATAGTGTAATCAAGTTTTAGTTGGAATAAATAAGGCTTATAACAAAGTTACATATATAATTATTTTTGAAGTTTGAACTTATATAAGAATTTAAATTATTTGATCAAGATGTTTTGTTTTTCTAATTTCACAATTGTAATAAATAAGTGTCATAAATATTTTCAATACCCATTAGTATTGTGAAAGAGGCTCTTTTCTTGGTTTGATGACATGAACTGTTTTATGCACTCTTTGCGAGTCTGGGTTAAACGAGTAAAACTTTAGATGACCTAGGTTCTTACAAAGTAAACACATCCTGACAAGTTCTTACAAGGTGAGCACACCTTGACAGGTTCTTACAAGGTGAGCATAAAAGTTTTTCTAGCAAACAATTGATTTAAGGTCTGGATTTTAGTATTGCAATGTTGTATTTTTAATATCTAAGGCTATATTCTATTATGTAATCTTATCTAAGGCTATATTCTATAATGTAATCTTACACCCCAAATATTAAAGTCTATAGCTAAATAAAATGAACAAAAATGGCCAGTCAAAGATTTTTGATATTTAGGTGGAACTCTAACGGACAATCATAAACTGGTTAGGATATCCATTTTGCATTTTAAAATGTGAAAAAACAAAATAGATTTTAAAAAAAATGTTGATTTTATAACCTTAGAAACTACAAACTCTAAATCTAAATTCTATTAAGTTGCCATGGATAACCTGGTAAATCATGATTTTATAACCTTAGAAATTATGATTTTCTTTTACTTTTAAGAAAAACATTAAATAGTCATTTAATCCTTGTAAACATAAATCTAAGCTCAAAGGACACTTGTAAGCAAACAAATCATAGTTTTACCATCTTGGTCGAATCTGCCAACAGGGGTGGCAACTTGACCTCTACTCAGATTTTATTTGTATCTGGAGTTCCAGGACTCCAAATTAGGCACGGTCAGACTCGTTGGGAAGATAACACTTCTGGATACAACTTCTATGAAGGGACCCTCCCTGAATTCTGTAGTTTTAGGTCCATATTTTCCCAGGAAACAGGGTAACAAACCTGCCCTGTTTTGCTAATGCAGAAAGTATCTCCAATTCATCTTCAATCCCTACTTTCTCGTTAGTCACAACCATGCCTTCCCTTTATTCATGGCAACCCGTCTCATTTATGTCCTCTTAAGGCCATTTGTATGAAGTTAACTAATTAAGCAAATCATAAGTTCTCATTCCCTCTCTGCAATATCTCTGTCGAGATCACGCCCAAGGGAACCACAAGTTCCCTTCCTCTTTTTTATGCACTCATTCCCTCTCTACAAGAATGTTAGGTTTCTAACGAGACTAATCTTGCTAGAATGGAAGCTGTAAAACTTAATAGATGGGCTTACATATGAGGAGATGTTGACCTGCCAACAATGCTAACAATTTCAGCAAACCATAAAAAAAAAAAAAAATGGATATCCTAAGGACAAAATTTAATTTTATTCCCTTTAGAGATATCTAATTTCATGACTTAATGTTCAAAGTAAAATATTGTGTAAAGAACTGAAATTTATACAAGAAGTTATGACAAAAACAAAATGGGTGTCCTAAGAGAGGTAACGAAAACTTAAGAAACAAATCTTTTTAAAAAATATTTTTATGTGTTAATCTAAGATTGTTATTATGAAATAATAATATAGATTGGAATGATGAAATGATATGATGAGTATATGATTGTAAGGGTGATGCGAACCAGCCTAGAAACACCAGCAATGACCCGTTACATGTTTAGGGGCTTTATTAGTGGTTTTGAAGGTTTCAACCGAGTCAGAATTGTAAGGACCTTTGGAGTATCAATATACAGGAGGGGTCCAATACAACCTTATTTGGGTCATGAAGTGAGGACGGCAAAGGAGCTAAAAGAATCCTACTACAACTTGGAAACATGGGATTAATGGGCTAGATGGGAGACTATAAAAAAACACGTTATGGGCTTTATTTAAGTTTGTTAATTACAGCCCTAGGCTTGTTTGGGCTTAATTAAGATTTTGTTTTCAGCTAGGATCCAAGGCTTGCTTGGATTAAGTAATGGGCTTTTCAATTTAGGATTTTGGGTGAGTTTTGAGTGGACCTCTTTTAAGTCCACATAAGAGGTCCATTAGGGTTACTTTTTCAAGAACTATTTAGGATTTTGGGTGAGTTTTGAGTTGACCTCTTTTAAGTCCACATAAGAGGTCCATTAGGGTTACTTTTTCAAGAACTATTTAAACTCATGTAGCCTAAATTTCGGCAACCATTTGATGAATTTTAATTCTGAACTTTTCAGTTTATGTGTGGGAGTGATTCTTGCATTCTTTAGTTTTTGAACGAACTGAATCCGACTTATCGAAGATTAACTGGCTTCGTGGCGTCATTCTACTCATTCCAATAGTGGTGGTGCCTTGGGGCAGGTTTCCATTGTGTCACACTCCTATCAAACCTTTTTTTCGGCTTTCGGGGATCATATCTCATTCTTGGTTGTGGGTTGCGTGACCACGAGGTTCGCATCAAAGGGGGAACTCAGGAGCCATGCAACAGCAGCTAGAAACCACAAGTTGAGCCCATACAGTAGGTAGGTATCTCTTATCCACTCTTTTATTGATTATATAAAGAATGATAATATTTGTATATTATGAATGGTTGGGTTATAATCGGTTCAAGGAAAAAAAGATAGATATGAGAATGGAATTAAATAAAAATATAATGTATATGTCTATATAGAGAATAAACATTACTAAAAAAATATGTTATTAGCAATGGAAACCTTTTGTTGCTAATATTGTGTTTAGCAACAGAAAATCCATTGCTAAAAAGTAATAAATTATTCAGAAAAATAAAATATTTTATGAATTTGCAACAAATATTTCGTTGATAAAAAAAATATTGCAACGGATTATCCGTTGCTAATAAAAAGAAATTGCAAAGGTTTATCTGTTGCTGATTAAAAAATTATTTTAAATCTCATCTATGTCTTAAAACACAAACCATTGATGTAATATACTAATTTAGATTTCTAGTGCTCGCAACTCCCTGCTCTCTCTCATCCTTCACCCTCAATTTCTCTTCCCTCCCTCCACTAACAAAACTACTATCTTCTCACTCTCTTACTTCAAACCCATCTGAGAGACCGCGACAACATGTCTTTCAGTTTTCAATGGGGGAGACAAAAATGGTTTCCATAACGGAGGACGCCACCACCAAGTACGGGTTCACTTGAATCAAAGATGTACAAGTCCAACCTCGCTAGCACTGTTGATCTCTATGAAAATTACAGGATCTATGGAAACCCGTATCTGCCATCTTCAAAACTCGCAAAAACAACATGTCAAGGTCAGCTCATTTCTTTGAGAGTTTTTTTTTAATTATTTTTAAATAATCATGATTTTTATTGATAGACAAAGGTGATGACTTGCGAAGTAGGGGAAGGAAGTGAGTTTGTCTAAAAAAATCCAACCAGGGGTGAACAAAAAAACCGCTCAACTAATTAAACCGAGAAAATCAAAAAAAATAACTGAAAAAACAAAACCGATATAAAAAACGGATTATAAATTTTGAAAAATATCCGGTTCGGTTCGGTATCGGTTTTGTAAGGCAAAAACTGAATAAACCGAAATGAACCGAACCGGTTCGGTATCAGTTTCGGTTTCTCTAGAAAATTATTGTTCTTAGATTGTTGTCATTCTTTGTGACTGTCACTTTATTTCTCAAGTCAGGAGTGTTACTAGGAACCATGATATGTATATCTCTTTGTTGCTGCTGAGATTTTGTAGCTAATATGTATGTCGATTGCATAAGTCTTTATATGACTTAAAACAGGCTCCGCGAGCATGGTACACGCGTCTGAATGACTTCTTATTGTCCATTGGTTTTCATGCTTCTAAAGTGGACACCTCATTGTTTATCTTCTCAGTTGGTAGCGACATTTGCTATCTCTTGGTTTATGTTGATGATATCCTACTTACAGGTAATAATGTTGTTTTGCTGCAACGCCTAATTCGGCTATTGAGCTCATAATTTAAACTTCGAGACTTGGGTGATGTTCATTATTTTTTGGGTGTTGAAGTTCAGACTACTAGTATGGGACTTATGCTTTGTCAACATAAGTATACACTTGACATCCTCACGCGAGCTGGTATGTTATCTTGTAAACCTGTTGACACCCCTATTTCGGCATCCAAAGCCACCATTATGCTTGATTCTCTGTTTCCTGATGCTACTCGTTTTCGGCAACTGGTTGGTGCTCTTCAATATCTCACTTTCACACGTCCGGATATCTGCTTCGCTGTTAACCGGGTATGTCAGTTTATGCATGCTCCTACAAAATCTCATTGGGCTGCCGTGAAACGCATCTTGCGTTATCTTCGTGGTACAGCATCACATGGTTTACACATTACTCGCAGCTCTTCTTTTGCTTTACATGGATTTACGGATGCAGATTGGGCAGGTAGTATTAAGGACAGGAAATCTACGGGTGGTTACCTTGTGTTCTTTGGTCAGACGCCGATTTCATGGAAATCGGGTAAGCAACGCACTGTTGCTCGGTCTTCGATGGAAGCTGAATATAAGGCCTTAGCCGATGGCACAGCTGAAGTTATTTGGCTTCAGTACTTATTAACAGATCTTCAGATTCCGACCACCTATGCTCCTATCATTTAGTGTGATAACCTTGGCGCCACATACTTGTCTGCAAACCCTGTCTTTCATGCTCGAACAAAACATATTGAGATTGATTATCATTTTGTCCGAGATAGAGTTGCGAAGAAAGAGATTCAGATCCGGTTCATTTCCTCTAAGGATCAACTTGCCGATGTCTTCACTAAGCCACTTCCTGCTCCTTCATTTACGGCTTTCAGATTCAAGCTTCGGGTTGATCCTCCACCCTCAGCTTGAGGGGGCGTATTATAGCATGTAATTAGGAAATATTGTAATCTCATTCTTATATGGTAATCTCCACCATTACTATTGCATGTTGCCCTACACATATATATAGAAAGGATTGGCTAACTATTACGTTAAGCCTCCTAATTATTCTCAACTTGTGATACACAATTTAAGTTTGTACGAATATTAATTTTGTTTTGCAATAATCTAATTATTTGAGGATGACATGTTTATTCTTCAAGTTGTTTATTTTGTGGTTTTTATGCTCCTCCCCCTATGATAACTGATACGTGTTTATATATATATATATATATATATATATATATATATATATATATATATTACAAATATAAATTTATTATGCATATATCTGATATTTTCATTTGGTTATTACAAATCGAAGGTTACATCCAGCAACGGATGATAATTAATTCAAAACCTGGTGTATTTATTGAAGTTTTTATGTTAATGTTGCTTGCTATTTGTTTTGAAGCCCTTTGAAGGCAAATTTTGTAATTTAATTTTTAACTTGTTCACTTTTGCAATTTAAATTGCGACTCATGTTCAATTAAACAAAATAAAATAATAGTATTAGAAAGGCAAAAAAAAACTTAATAAACATAATATTAACATTAACAATTTAATACAAATTAGTGGCAAAAAACAATTAAAATACATTGGGAAGTAGATTTTATTAATATTAATTGTAAGCCCATTAGAAAGCGCATCAGATGGCCCATCAAAAAGCCCAAAAAGCACATTTGGTTTTCCCATTTTTTTAATCATAAAAACTGAACTGAAAATGGTCGGTTTTTACTATGTTCAGTTCGGTTCGGTACGATAATCTTTTTTAAAAAAATATAATTTTCAGT
The DNA here is from genome assembly GCA_964035475.1 of Salix caprea. NCBI lineage: Eukaryota > Viridiplantae > Streptophyta > Magnoliopsida > Malpighiales > Salicaceae > Salix > Salix caprea. The sequence goes on from OZ037756.1 coordinate 5,147,740, forward strand.
TAGGTTAGTTTTTTGATAAAAAACAAACTGAACTGAAAATGCTCACCCCTAAATCCAACGATGTTTCCCTGTAATATAAGAGAATTTTTTTTTTTTGGTTATTTAGCATAATATTAGTAATACGAACCATTATCAACTCATGGACCTTCAACGAGCTATGCTAGATAAACTCATTGGTGAAGGTAATAAAATCCTAATTTTATTTTTCAATTTCATGCATTTCCATTGATAAATCTCTAATTATTTGATGGAGGAAGAGAGAATTAACCACTAATTCAACAATGGGCTGGATCTTCTTCTTGATTGGTGAGAGCCTTGGAATTGAGTTTCGTGATCTTAATTTTATTAATAAAAAGATTAATTTTATCGTGTTTACTAGATTTATGGTGGTGAAGTAGGCTGAAGTTCTCGACAAGGTAGATGGAATTAAAAGAGAACATTAGCAATTGTGCATCTTCTTCTCTATTGTTACTACCTTGTTCATTCTTGGGCCCTTTCATCTTAGCTCTATGCCATACATTATGCTTGATTCATACAGAATTTGATGGATTCCAAATGGGTTGTGGCTGCCTAAAACTCATGGCCGCAATTGTTTTGTCGTGTAGTATTCATTGTGAATGTTAAGGAATCTATGTATGCCATTAAGTTGCTTTTATTTCTGATTGCATTTCTATTTTTAGTTCTAGGTTAGGAAGTTTATTGTGGTGGATTTTAGATATTCATTCTGATTGATCTATTGATGCTTCTAAAATGTTCAGAAAGTCAGTTTGGCTTGAAGATTTGCTTTGGTTCCTCTTGGGCTACCTTTTCTAGCATACAATAGAAACTGCAAGGTAATGTTAAATGATGTTGATGGTGCTCTTGATACTCTTGCATTAGTTACTAGTCTCGACTATCTTTCACCACTGCTACTCGAACCAATACCCATACAAGGACAAGATCAGGTGTGGCATCGGCACAAGAAGAAATCTTGTGACAAAATCATTCCTGCAATGATCAATGGAGAGGCAGAGGAGGGTGAAAGAGATGGAAGGAGGGTACGGAGGGGTCATTGCTTACAAGAGCTTGACTATGCACAAGGCAAGGCGATGACATACATTAACTGGATAGGGCTTGTGTACTGCCATGTGGTTAGTTGTTATCCTTCATTTTTCTCCTTATACAGCTGCAGTCAATAGATTTTTTTCATGTCATTTCCTGATCTATTTCATGATAGTTTAAACCGATATTATGGGATTTCTATGCTCTTGATCTGAAATGAGAAGGAAGTTGACTACTGGTGCTCGTTGTAATTTGTGTTTTCAGGTTTTGGGTCTTGTACAGGGCTAAGCAAGATGGTCCTGTAGTATTCGTAAGACTAGATTCTTTATAGTGCTTTAAGGAATTCATTACTTTCAGCATAAATTTACTTTAGTGGTATTATGGTGTGTTCTGCAAGGTGGCGACATCCGTGAGAGGCGTAATGCTGAGAACGCATTGATTCAATGCTAGAATGATCAAGTATTGGTGGTTCCACAGGAGAAAAAGGTGGCTTTGTGTGAGATTTGTGGTTCCTTTCTAGTTGCAAATGATGTTGGAGAGAGAACCCAGTCTCCATTTAGTGATAAACAAATGGTAGTCGTGATAAGAGATGTGGTGTTTGTTGACCAGTTTTATTTGTATTAGTATTTTCAATTGTATGTTGATATATTTGCACATGTAAATTTAACTGAATTTTCGATTTTATCATGAATTTTAATTTACTTAATTTTTATTTGCACCATATTTAGTTTTAAATATTAATCATCTTTAAATGTGTTCCACTACTTTCAACAGATTTTTTTATGCTGACTATTACTTAGCAGCAAAATATCTGTTATTAATTTATTTGCTTTACAAAAGGATATCTGTTGCTAATTTATTTGCTCTACAAGGGATTATCTGTTGTTAATCATCAACAATGACAAATATCCATCGGATAATTTACGATGCAAATGATTTTTAGCAACAAAATTCCTTATATAATTGCAACTTATTTCTTTGTTGGTGTTGGCCACATTTTTTAGCAGTGAGACTTGATTTTTCATTTTGCGTAGAAATTTCTATTGATATCTGCGTCTTTCATATAATGAATTTAAGTTATAAATTTATTTGATTAACTATTTCTAGAAGGAAATAGTTAATGATATCAATGTAGAAAATTGATATCGGTAGTAACAAGAAATTTGATTAGTTGTTTCGAGAATGAAAGCTAATGATGTCAAGAGAAATTTTACATGGCATGTCCGTGGATTTGTAAGAAGAAAATTTGATTAATTATTCTAGAACGGAAATGATTAATGACATAGATGGGTTATATCGATGTCGACATGTATATTGAAATCGTTTAATAAATGTTCTTGTTTGAGAGTGTGGTTGAGGTTTTTTTTAAAGCACTTTTCGTTTAGAAATGTATTAAAATGATGTATTTTTAATTTTTCAAAGTAATTTTTAATTTAAAGTAAAAAATAAAAATAAAAAAATTCAGTTTTTTTCAAAAGCACTTTTGAAACGCGGTGCCAAAAACCCAATGGCGGAAGGGAAGCCCATAATTGATGACTAATTGTTTATTATTTTTGGATAAATTATATATATATATGCACATTGATACTTTTTAAAATCGCATTGCATGACTGATAATTTTTATAATAATGTCTAATCTAGAGATTATTCTGGGTTTTGTTGAAATTGTATTTGTTGATGTATTGATGAAATTTTACTTTGAGATATTGAAAAATTACTAAATGAGGAATTGGTTGTGAAAATTTATGGGAGGTTGGATGTCGATAACTTGAGATTCTTTAATTTATGGAGAAACTTTGTCGAAATTTCGGTAGAAATATATATAGATGTAAAATAAAATAAAATAAAGAAAATTATTGTCATTTTGGCCTGTATTGTTGTTAGACTAAGGCCATAGAAAATTTATTTATTACATAAATGTTCAAGGACGAAACTGAAAATAAATCAATTTTATAGAAAAACTAGAAGAAAAAAAAACAATCAAACCTTGTCAACCTTCAAAACACGTGACTTGACCATGAGGTCAAGACAGTCCATAGAAGGCCATTTTAGAAAAAGTAATATTGAACAATGAAATGAAGAAGAAAATAAGTAAAAACAAAAGATATCGACTCGTGTTTACTCCCCAATGAAGTCCAGCCCCTTTAGAGGGAGTTCATATTAATGTTTTTTACCTTTAGAGTTCATGAAAAAATAGATTTGAGTTGATTTTCAATTCAAGGATGATTTTCATATTTATGACAACTTTTTTTTTTAAGGTCATGAATAGATTTATAATGCCTTTTAAGGTGTTTAAAAAAGGTTTTTTAGGAAAAAAAAAACTTTAGTCTTTATTTTTCAGCCACCATAGTGACCAAATGTGGGCAAGATTAGACAACGCATCTGATTTTGTTTTAAAAATAATAATTAGGGTGTTTAGCAACGAAAAATCTGTTGCTAAAAAGTAATAAATTATTCAGAAAAATAAAATAAAATATTTAATGATCTACAATGAATTTTATGTTGCTGATAAAAATTATTGCAACGGATTATTTGTTGCTAATAAAATGAAATTGCAACGGTTTATATGTTGCTGATTAAAAAATTATTTTAAATCTCATCTGCCCATCAAGGTCTTCAAACACAAACCGTTATGTAATATATTAATTTAGTTTTGTAGTGCTCGCAACTCCCCACTCTCTCATATCCTTCACCCTCGATTTCTCTTCCCCTCCCTCCATTAACAAAACTACTATCTTCTCACTCTCTGACTTCAAATCCAGCCGAGAGACCGAGACGACGTGTCTTTCAATTTTCAATAGGGGAGACAAATTGTTTTCATAACAGAGGATGCCACCGCCAAGTACGGGTTCTCTCGAATCAAAGATGGACAAGTCCACCCTCACTGGCACTGTTGATCCTTATGAAAATTAGAGGATCTATCAAAACTCATCTCTGCCATCTTCAAAGCTTGCAAAAACAACATGTCAAGGTCAGTTCATTTCTTTGAGAGATTTTTTTTTAATTATTTTTAAATCATCATGATTTTTATTGATAGACAAAGGTAACGACTTGCGAAGCAGGGGAAGGAAGTGAGTTTGTCTAAAAAAATCCAACTAGGGGTGAGCAAAAAAACCGCTCAACTTATTAAACAGAGAAAACTAGAAAAAAATAGATGAAAAAACAAAACTGATAAAAAAACTGAATATAAATTTTGAAAAATGTCTGCTTCGGTTCAGTATCGGTTTTGTAAGGAAAAAACTGAATAAACCGAAATGAACCGAACCGGTTCGGTATCGGTTTCGGTTTCTCTAGAAAACTGATTGTTCTTAGATTGTTGTCATTCTTCGTGATTCTCACTTTATTTCTGAAGTCAGGAGTCTTACTAGGAACCATTATATGTATACCTTTGTGTTGCTGCTGGGATTTTGTAGCTAATATGTGTGTGTAGATAATTTTTTTATGGGAAATGTAAGCAAATAGGCGTAAGCAAATAGGATCATTGGAATTAGCTGTTCTGCTTGCCCAAAGACTAGAGTTATTATTGCAATTATTTTGTTGTACATAGTTTTATAAGAGGAAACTGAGAATGTTTTTTCTTTGCTTCTGCGACTTAAAACACAAAGCATGTGATTTTTCAGGCATTCAAAATTTCTTTAATGTATTTCACCGAGCAAAGAATTAATTTTATGGATATGGGAACTTGTTGATGTTGTCGAATCCATTGCCAAGCAAACTTAAATTGTGTGCCTAATTTCATTGTGAATGTTAAGGAATCTACGTATGCCATTTAAGTTGCTTTTATTTCTGATTGCGTTTCTATTTTCAATTCTAGGTTAGGATGTCTATTGTGGTGGATTTTAGATATTCTATTTTTGAACATGTCATTCTGATCGATCTATTGAACAATGAAATGAAGAAGTAAATAAGTAAAAAAAATATTGACTCGTGTTTATTCTCAAAACTCGTGGCTAAGAAAAAACAATGAAGTCCAACCCCTTGCAAATCAAACACTGAAGCATAAAATCGAAAAACAAATCAAAAAGATAAAATGATATACAATAAAAAATTGTATTTAAATGAATTAATGTGAATGTCAAAATAACAATCAACTTAAGCTCAATCAA
>OZ037756.1:5157886-5260386 GCA_964035475.1 Salix caprea
ACCCTGAAAAACCCCCACGTAACCCCGAACACTGAAAACCCCTCACCCATAACCCCGAACCCTGAAAACCCCCCACGAAACTCCGAACGTCAAAAACCCCAAACCCGAAACTCCGAACGTCAAAAACCCCAAACCCGAAACCCCGAACCTCGAAACACCAAGCCCGAAACCGTGAAACCCAGACCCCGAACCACGACACCCCGTACCCAAAACCCCGGACCCCGAACCGCGACACCCTAACCTGGAAACCCCGCACCGCCAAAACCCCGAACCCGAAACCCCGAACCACAAAAACCTGTAACCACGAAACCCGAACCCCGAAACTGGAAACCCCGAATCGCGAAACCCCTCACCCAAAACACCGAACACGAAACCCCGAAAACCTGGTACCGCGAAACCTCGAACCCGAAATCCCTTACCCCGAAAACCCCTCACCCCGAAAACCCCTCACCCGAAACCCCCTACCCCGAACCCGAAACCCCGACCGCGAACCCGAAACCCCGAACCGCAAAACCCTGAACCGCGAAACCCCGACCCGCAACCCCGAACCCCGTACCGCTAACCCGCAACCCCAAACCTCAAAAACCCCGAATGGTGAAATCGCGAACCCGAAACACCGAACCCCGAACCTCGAAACCCCGAACCGCGAAACCTCGAACCCGTAACCCCGAAAACCCGGAACCGCGAAACCCCGAACCTGAAACACCGTACCCCAAACCTAAAACCCCCAACCTCGAAACACCAAACCGCGAAACCCCGAACCCGAAACCCTGTACCCCGAAACCCAAAACCCCGAACCTCGAAACCCCGTACCTGCAACCCCGAACCGCGAAACCCCGAACCCGAAACCCCGAACCTCAAACCTCAAAAACCGCGAACTATGAAACCTAGAACCCGAAACCCCGAACCCCGAACCTCGAAACCCCGTACCCGCAACCCCGAACTGCGAAACCTCGAACCCGTACGAAAACCCGGAACCGCGAAACCCTGAACCTGAAACACCGTACCCCAAACCTAAAACCCCCAATCGCGAACCCGAAACCCCCAACCTCGAAACCCCGAACCCGAAACTCAGTACCCCAAAACCCGAAACCCCGAACCTCGAAACCCCGTACCTCGAAACCCCGTACCCGCAACCCCGAATCGCGAAACCCTGAACCTGAAACCACCAACCCGAAACCCCGAACCCCGAACCCCGAACCTCAAAACCCCGAACCCGAAACCCCTGACCCGAAAACCCGCAACAGCGAAACCCTTAACCTTAAACCCCGAACCCGGCAGCCCCGACCCCGAACCTCAAAACCCCGGACACGAAATCCACCAGCCCCAACCCGGACCCAAAACCCCTAACCCTGAAAACCCGGAACAGCAAAACCCCTAACCCCAAACCTGAAAGCCCAGACACCGAACCTCGAAACCCCGGACCTGAAACCCCGCACCCCGAAACCCTGAACTGCGAAACAGAACCCGAAACCCCCGCGAAGCCCCGAACGTCGAAATCCCGTACCCCGAAAACCCCTTACCTGAAACCCTATACCCCGAACCCGAACCCCTAACCCCAAACCTCGAAACCCCGAACCTCAAAAACCACGAACCGCGAAACCCCTAACCCGTAACCCAAACCTCAAAAACCCCGAACCGGAAAGCCCGAACCCCGAAAACTTGACCACAAAACCCAGTACCAAAAACCCGAAACCCAGCACCGGAAACCCCGAACCCCTAAACCCCGAACACGAAACCCAGAACCTTGAAAACCGCGAACCCGAAAACCCGAACCCCGAACCTCGAAACCCCGTACCCCGAAAACCGTGAACTCGAAAACCCGAACCCTAGACACGAAACCCCATACCCCGAACCGTGAAACCACGAATCGCGAAACCCCAAACCTGAAACCCTGAATCCCCGAACCTCGAAACTCTGAACCTCAAAAACCACGAACCCGAAACCCCTCACCCCGAAACCCCGAACCCCAGACCCGAAACCCCTTACCCCGAACCGCGAAACCACGAATCGCGAAACCCCGAACCCCGTACCCCGAAACCCCGTACCCCCAATCCCCGAACCCCGAAACCCAGCACCCGAAACCATGAACCCCGAAACGGCGAACCCGAAAAACCCGAACCTCGAAACCCCTAACCCTTAAAACCCAAAACCGCGAAACCCCGAACCCGAAACACCGAACCTCAAACCCGAATCCCCGCACCTCGAAACCCCGTACCACAACCCCGAAACTCTGCACTGGAAACCCCGAACCTCGAAAACCCCGAACCCCGAAACCCCGAACCCCGAACCTCGAAACCCCGAATCGTGAAACCCTCGAACCCCGAACCTCGAAACCCCGAACCCGAAACCCCGAACCCCGAACCTCGAAACCCCGAACACGAAACCCTCGCGAAGCCCTTAACTTGAAACCCCGAACCCCGAACCGTGAAACCCCGAACCTCGAAACCCCGGTCCCGAAACCCTCGCGAAGCCCCGAACTTGAAACCCCGAACCGTGAAACCCCGTACCCTGAAAACCCCTTACCCGAAACCCCTTACCCCGAAACCGAACCCCCTTACCCGATAACCCCGAACCCGATAACCTCGAAACCCTGAACTTCAAAAACCACGAACCCGAAACCCCGTACCCTTAACCCGAAAACCCTCACCCGAAACCCCTAACCCCTCACCCGAAACCCCGTACCCGTACCCTGAACCCCGAAACCCTGAATCGCTAAACATCGAACACGAAACCCCGAACCCGACACCCCGAACCCCCTAATCCGATAACCTCGAACCCGAACCCCTAACCCCGAACCTCGAACCTCAAAAACCACGAACCCGAAACCCCGTACCCTTAACCCGAAAACCCTCACCCGAAACCCATAACTCCTCACCCGAAACCCCTCACCCGAAACCCTGAATCGCTAAACATCGAACACGAAACCCCGAACCTGACACCCCGAACCCCCTAATCCGATAACCTCGAACCCGAACCCCTAACCCCGAACCTCGAAACCCCGAACCAGACCCCGCACCGCGAAACCCCGTACCCCAAACCCGAAACCCCGCACCCGAAACCCCTAACCAGAAACCCCGAACCCCTCCCCCGAACCCTGAACCTCGAAACCGCAAACCCCGAACCCCAAACGTCGAACCTGAAACCCCGAACCCTGAACCTCGAAACCCCAAACCTGAAACCCTGTACCCCGAACCTGAAACCCCTTACTCGAACCCCGGACCCCGAAACCCCGGACCCAAAACCCACCACCCGAAACCCTGAAAACCCGGAACCGCGAAAACCCCTAACCTGAAACCCCGTACCATGAACCCTCACCCGAACCCCCTCACCTGATAACCCCGCACCCGATCCCCTAACCCCGAACCTCGAAACCCCTAGCCAGAAACACCGAACATGAAACCCCGAACCTCGAAAACTGTGAACCCGAACCCCGAACCCGAAACCCCGAACCCCGAAACACCGTACCCTGAAACCCCGAACCAGAAACCCTGGACCTGAAACCCCGAACCTCGAAACCCCGAACAAGAAACACCGAACCCCGAAAACCGCAAACCTGAAACCCTGAACCCCGAACCCGAAACACCGAACCCCGAACCTGAAACCCTGAACCCCGAACCCCGAACCTTGAAACCCTGTACCCCGAAAACCCCGAACCCGAAACCCTGTACCCCGAACCCGAAACCGCTATCCCGATAACCCCGAACCTCAAAACCCCGTACACCAAACCAGAAACCCTAAACCGCGAACCTGAAACCCCGTACACCAAACCAGAAACCCTAAACCGCGAACCTGAAACCCCCAACCTCGAAACCCCGAACCTCGAAATGCCGAACCGCGAAACCCCGAACCCGAAACCCCGAAACCTCGTACCCCGAAAGCCCGAACCAGAAACCCCGGACTTGAAACCCCGAACCCGTACCCCCGAACCTCGAAAATCACGAATGGTGAAACCTCGAACCTCGAAACCCTGAAGCCTGAAAACCCGTAACCACATGCTCAAACAGCGAAACCCCGAACCCGCATCCCCAAAAACCCGTACCCGCAACCCCGAACCCGTAACCCGTAACCCGGAACCCCAGAAACCCGTACCCCCAACCCCGTACCGCGAAACCCCGAACCCGAAACCTGGAACCCCGAAAACCCGGAACGGCGAAACCCCAAACCGAAACCCCGAACCTCCAAACCCCGTACCCGCAACCCCGAACCGCGAAACCCCGAACCCGTAACCCCGAAAACCCCGAACCCGAAACCCCCCAAACCCCAATCCCAGAAACCCCGAACCCGACACCCTGAACCTCGAAAACAGACAACTGTGAAACCGTGAACACGTGAACCCGAAACCCCAAACCCTGAACCTCGAAACCACGACACCCCGAACCCAACACCTCGAGGTTCGCATCATACTATCTCAACCCAATACACGGAATATGAATTTTCAAGTGATTCCAATGTAATTTGCTTATGTTTCCCTATAGTAATGTTTTCTGCGGCAAGATGTCAATGATTCTTCAAATTTCAACTAACTCTTTCTTTTCTTTTCTTTTCTGTTTTTTTTCTCCTTAATATACTGCAATGAAGAGACAGAAAACAATGGAATATAACCTCTTTTTTTTTATTAGATGACGCTGACACGAAGAACAAGGAGATAAACACAAACACTGGAAAACTTCAAGGAACACAAAAAAAGCACGAAAATAACAGAATGATATGACCTTGTTTCGGAGCCTAGCGCTGATACCACCTGATGCGAACCTCGTGGTCACGTGGTCACGCAACCCACAATCAAGAATGAGATCTGATCCCGGAAAGCCGAAATAGGTCTGATAGGAGTGTGACACAATGGAAACCTGCCCCAAGGCACCAACACTATTGGAATGAGTAGAATGACGCCACAAAGCTAGTTAATCTTCGATAAGTCGGATTCAGTTCTTTCAAGAACTAAAGAATGCAAGAATCACTCGCATACATAAACTGAAAAGTTTAGAATTAAAATTAATCAATGTCTGCCGAAATTTTTGGCTAACATGAGTTTAAATAGTCTTTTAAAAACCTAACCCTAATGGACCCCTTATGTGGACTTAAATGAGGTCCACTCAAAACTGACCCAACATCCTAAATTGAAAAGTCTTGGATCCTAGCTGCAAACAAAGTCTTAATTAAGCCCAAACAAGCCTTGGGCTATAACTAACTAACTTAAATGAAGCCCATAAGGTTTATTTATTCTTTTCCATCGAAACCCCGAACCTCAAAAACCACGAACCCGAAACCCCGTATCCCAAACCTGAAACCCCCAACCGCGAACCCGAAACCCCGAACCTCGAAACCCTGAACCTCGAAACACCAAATCACAAAACCCTGAACCGCGAAACCCCGAACCCGAAACCCAGAACATCGAAACCCCGAACCCGAAACCCCTAAAACCCTGAACCCAGAAACCCCGAACCCGACACCCTGAACCTCAAAAACAGCAAACTGTGAAACCGTGAGCTCGAAACCCCGAAACCCGAAACCCCGAACCTCGAAACCCCTAACCCGTAACCCCCAAAACCCTGAACCCAGAAACCCCGAACCCGACACCCCGAACCTCAAAAACAGCAAACTGTGAAACTGTGAACCCGAAACCCCGAACCCCGAACCCCCAACCTTGAGACCCCGAACCTCGAAACCACGACACCTCGAACTCGACATCCCGAACCGTGGAACCACGAACCCGAAAACCCGGAACTGCGGAACCCCGAACTCGAAACCCCAGACCCGAAAACAAAAACCACCAACCACGAACCTAAAATACCCAACCCCGAAACCCCGAACTGTGAAACGCCGAACCGCGAAACCTCAAACCCTGAAACCCCGAACCAGAAACCCCGGACCTAAAACCCGAACCCCCGCACCTCGAAAATAGCGAACTGTGAAACCTCGAACCTCGAAACCTTGAGCCCCGAAAACCCGTAACCACAACCCCGAAAAGCGAAACCCCGAAGCCGGATCCCCGAAAACCCATACCCGCAAGCCTAAACCTGTAACCCGGAACCCCGAAAACCTGTACCCCCAACTCCGTACCGCGAAACCCCGACACGGAAACGGTGAACCCGAAACCCCGAACCGCGAAACCCTGAACCTGAAACCTGAAAACCCGAAAACCCCGAACCGTGAAACGCCGAACACGAAACCCAACAACCCCGAACCAAAACCCCTAACCCTGAACCTCGAAACCCCGTACCACGAAACCCCGTACACAAACTCCAAACCTCGAAACCCCGGAACCTCGAAACCCGAATCCCCGCACCTCGAAAATAGCGAACTGTGAAACCTCGAACCTCGAAACCTTGAACCCCGAAAACCCGTAACCACAACCCCGAAAAGCGAAACCCCGAAGCCGGATCCCCGAAAACCCATACCCGCAAGCCTAAACCTGTAACCCGGAACCCCGAAAACCTGTACCCCCAACTCCGTACCGCGAAACCCCGACACGGAAACGGTGAACCCGAAACCCCGAACCGCGAAACCCTGAACCTGAAACCTGAAACCCCGAAAACCCCGAACCGTGAAACGCCGAACACGAAACCCGACAACCCCGAACCAAAACCCCTAACCCTGAACCTCGAAACCCCGTACCACGAAACCCCGTACATAAACTCCAAACCTCGAAACCCCGGAACCTCGAAACCCCGAAACCCCGTACCCCAAACTCCAAACCCCGAACCTGGAACCTCGAAACCCGAACCCCCGCACCTCGAAAATAGCGAACTGTGAAAGCTCGAACCTCGAAACCTTGAACCCCGAAAACCCGTAACCACAACCCCGAAAAGCGAAACCCCGTAGCCGGATCCCCGAAAACCCATACCCGCAAGCCTAAACCTGTAACCCGGAACCCCGAAAACCTGTACCCCTAACTCCGTACCGCGAAACCCCGACACGGAAACGGTGAACCCGAAACCCCGAACTGCGAAACCCTGAACCTGAAACCTGAAACCCCGAAAACCCCGAACCGTGAAACGCCGAACACGAAAACCGACAACCCCGAACCAAAACCCCTAACCCTGAACCTCGAAACCCCGTACCACGAAACCCCGTACACAAACTCCAAACCCCGAACCCAGAACCTCGAAACCCCGGAACATCGAAACCCCGAAACCCTGTACCCCAAACTCCAAACCCCGATCCCGGAACCTCGAAACCCCTAACCCGAAACGCCTAACCGCGAAACACCAAACCCGAAACCCCGAAAACCCGGAACCGCGAAACCCCAAACCCGAAACCAGAAACCCCGAACCACGACACCCCGAACCGCGAAACCCCCGCAACCCTGGACCCCCAAACATCGAACCCGTAACCCCGAAAAACCTGCGCCGCAAAACCCCTTACCCCTTACCCCGAAACCTGAAACGCTGAACTCGAAACCCCGAACCTCGAAAACCACGAATAGTGAAACCTCGAAACTGAAACCCCGATCCCCGACACCCCAAACCCTACACCCCGAACCGCGAAACCCCGAACCCGAAACCTGGAATCGCGAAACCCCGAAACCCGAAACCCTGAACCCGAAACTCCGAACCTCCAAAACCACGAACCTCGAAAACCGCGAACCAGAAACCTCGAACCCAAAAATGAAACCCCGAACCCCGAACCTCGATATGCCGTACCCCAAAAACCCCGAACCCGAAACCCCTAACCCGATAACCCTGAACCTCCAAGACCACGAACCCCAAACCCGAACCCGCCAACCTCGAAACCCCCAACCTCGAAACGCTGAACCGCGAAACCCTGAACCCGAAACCCCGAACCCCGAAACCCCGTACCCCGAAACCCCGAACCAGAAACCCCGGACTTGAAATCCCGAACCCGAACCCCCGATCCTCGAAAATCACGAACTGTGATACCTCGAACCTCGAATCCGTGAACCCCGAAAACCCGTAACCACAACCCCGAATAGCGAAACCCCGAACCCGGATCACCGAAAACCCATACCCGCAAGCCCGAACCTGTAACCCGGAACCCCGAAAACCCGTACCCCGAACCCTGTACCGCGAAACCCCGACACGGAAACCGTGAACCCGAAACCCCGAACCGCGACACCCTGAACCTGAAACCTGAAACCCCAAAAACCCCGAATCGTGAAACCCCGAACACGAAACCCGACAACCCAGAACCAAAACCCCTAACCCTGAACGTCGAAACCCCGTACCGCGAAACCCCGTACACAAACTCCAAACCCCGAACCCGGAAACTCGAAACCCCGAAACCCCTAACCTGAAACCCCGTACCCCAAACTCCAAACCCCGAAATCGGATCCTCGAAACCCCGAACCCGAAACCCCGAACCGCGAAACACCGAACCCAAAACCCCGAAAACCCGGAACCGCGAAACCCCAAACTTGAAACCAGAAACCCCGAACCACGACACCCTGAACCGCAAAACCCCCGAAACCCCGAACCTGGAACCCAGAACCCCGAAAACCCGTACCCCCAACCCTGTACCGCGAAACCCCGAACCCCGAATCCCCAACCCCGAAACCCTGAAACCCCGCAACCCCGAACCCTATAACCCCGAACCTGAAACCCCGAACCCGAAACCTCAAACCCGAAACCCTGAAAACCCCGAACCGCGAAACCCTGGACCTGAAACCCCGAACCCCGAAAACCCCTAACCCGAAACCCCGTACCCCGAACCCTCACCAGAACCCCCGTCACCCGATAACCCCGCACCCGAACCCCTAACACTGAACCTCGAAACCCCGAACCTGAAACCCCGCACCGGAAACCCCTAGTCAGAAACCCAAACCCCAAACCTCGAAACCCCAAACACAAAACCCCGAACCTCAAAAACCATGAACCAAAAAACCCGAACCCCGAACCCGAAACCCCGAACCCCGAACCCCGAAACCCCGTACCCTGAAACCCCGAACCAGAAACCCTGGACCTGAAACCCCGAACCTCGAAACCCCGAACACGAAACCCCGGAACTCGAAAACCGCGAACCCGAAATCCTGAACCCCGAACTTGAAACCCCGAAAACCCCGAACCTCGAAACCCTGTACCCCGAAAACCCCGAACCCGAAACCCAGTACCCCGAACCCGAAAACCCTAACCCGATAAACCCGAACCTCAAAACCCCGAACCTCCATGACCACGAACCTGAAACCCCGTACCCCAAACCCGAAACCCCAAACCGCGAACCTGAAACCCCGAACCGCGAAACCCCGAACGTCGAAACGCCGAACAAGAAACCCTGGACCTGAAGCCCTGAACCTCGAAAATCACGAACGGTGAAACCTCAAACCTCAAAACCATGAACCCCGAAAACCCTTAACCACAACCCCGAAAAGCACAACCCCGAACCCGCAACCCGTAACCCCGAAAACCCGTACCCCCAACCCCGTACCGCAAAACCCCGAACCCGAAACCCGGAACCCCGAAAACTCAGAACGGCAAAACCCCGAACCGAAACCCCGAACCGCGATACCCTGAACCTGAAACCTGAAACCCCGAAAACCCCGAACCACGAAACCCCGAACACGAAGCCCGACAACCCCGAACCAAAACCCCTAACCCCGAACCTCGAAACCCCGAACCCGAAACCCCTAACCTGAAACCCCGTACCCCAGACTCCAAACCCCGAACCCGGAACCTCGAAACCCCGACCCCGACACACCGAACCGCAAAACATCGCACTCGAAACCCCGAAAACCCGGAACCGCGAAACCCCAAACCCGAAGCCAGAAACCACGAACCTCGAAAACCACGAAGTGTGAAAACCCGAACCTCGAAACCCCGAAGCACGACACCCCGAACCCGACACCCCGAACCGCGAAACCCCCGCAACCCCGGACCCTGAAACCTCGAACCCGAAACCCCGAACCCCGATGAACCCGCGCCGCAAAACCCCTTACCCCTTACCCCGAACCCTGTAACCCTGAACTCGAAACCCCGAACCCTGAAACCCTGAACTCGAAACCCCGAACCTCGAAAACCGCGAACGGTGAAACTTCAAAATCGAAACCCCGATCCCCGAACCCCGCGCCGCGAGATCCCGAACCTCGAGACCCCGAACCCCGACACCCGTAACCCTACACCCCGAACCGCGAAACCCCGAACTCGTAACGCCGAACCTCGAAAGGCCGAACCACGAAACCCTGAACCCGAAACCTCGAATCCCTGAACCCCGAACACCCG
The DNA here is from genome assembly GCA_964035475.1 of Salix caprea. Classification (NCBI taxonomy): domain Eukaryota; kingdom Viridiplantae; phylum Streptophyta; class Magnoliopsida; order Malpighiales; family Salicaceae; genus Salix; species Salix caprea. The sequence goes on from OZ037756.1 coordinate 5,168,062, forward strand.
TAACCACAACCCGGAACAGCAAAAACCCGAACCCGGATCCCCGAAAACCCGTACCCGCAACCCCGAACGCGTAACCAGGAACCCCGAAAACATGTACCCCCAACCGTGTACCGCGAAACCCCAAACCCGAAACCCGGAACCTCGAAAACCCAGAACGGCGAAACCCCGAACCCTGAATCCCGAACCCCAAAACCCTGAAACCCTGAAACCCCGCAACCCCGAACCCTAAAACCCCGAACCCGAGACCTCGAACCTCGAAACCCCGTACCGCAACCCCGAACCGCGAAACCTCGAACCTGTAACCCCGAAAACCCGGAACCGCGAAACCCTGAACCTGAAACACCGTACCCCAAAACTAAAACCCCGAACCTCGAAACCCCGAACCTTGAAACACCAAACCGTGAAACCCCGAACTCGAAACCCCGAATCCCGAAACCCGTACCCCGAAACCCGAAACCCCGAACCTCGAAACCCCTAACCCGAAACCCCCAAAACCCTGAACCCAGAAGCCCCGAACCCGACACCCCGAACCTCAAAAACAGCAAACTGTGAAAGTGTGAACCCGAAACCCCGAACCCCCAACCTTGAGACCCCGAACCTCGAAACCATGACACCTCGAACTCGACATCCTGAACCGCGGAACCACGAACTCGAAAACCCGCAACCGCGGAACCCCGAACTCGAAACCCCAGACCCGAAAACAAAAACCACCAACCACGAACCTAAAATACCCAACCCCGAAACCCCGAACTGTGAAACGCCAAACCGCGAAACCTCGAACCAGAAACCCCGTACCCCGAAACCCCGAACCAGAAACCCCGGACCTAAAACCCGAACCCCCGCACCTCGAAAATAGCGAACTGTGAAACCTCGAACCTCGAAACCTTGAACCCCGAAAACCCGTAACCACAACCCCGAAAAGCGAAACCCCGAAGCCGGATCCCCGAAAACCCATACCCGCAAGCCTAAACCTGTAACCTGGAACCCCGAAAACCTGTACCCCCAACTCCGTACCGCGAAACCCCGACACGGAAACGGTGAACCCGAAACCCCGAACCGCGAAACCCTGAACCTGAAACCTGAAACCCCGAAAACCCCGAACCGTGAAACGCCGAACACGAAACCCAACAACCCCGAACCAAAACCCCTAACCCTGAACCTCGAAACCCCGTACCACGAAACCCCGTACACAAACTCCAAACCTCGAAACCCCGGAACCTCGAAACCCGAATCCCCGCACCTCGAAAATAGCGAACTGTGAAACCTCGAACCTCGAAACCTTGAACCCCGAAAACCCGTAACCACAACCCCGAAAAGCGAAACCCCGAAGCCGGATCCCCGTAAACCCATACCCGCAAGCCTAAACCTGTAACCCGGAACCCCGAAAACCTGTACCCCCAACTCCGTACCGCGAAACCTCGACACGGAAACGGTGAACCCGAAACCCCGAACCGCGAAACCCTGAACCTGAAACCTGAAACCCCGAAAACCCCGAACCGTGAAACGCCGAACACGAAACCCGACAACCCCTAACCCTGAACCTCGAAACCCCGTACACAAACTCCAAACCTCGAAACCCCGGAACCTCGAAACCCCGAAACCCCGTACCCCAAACTCCAAACCCCGAACCCGGAACCTCGAAACCCCTAACCCAAAACCCCGAACCGCGAAACACCGAACCCGAAACCCCGAAAACCGGGAACCGCGAAACCCCAAACCCGAAACCAGAAACCCCAAACCACGACACCCCGAACCGCGAAACCCCCGCAACCCCGGACCCCGAAACCTCGAACCCGAAACCCCGAAAAACCTGCGCCGCAAAACCCCTTACCCCTTACCCCGAAACCTGAAACACTGAACTCGAAACCCCGAACCTCAAAAACCGCGAACAATGAAACCTCGAAACCGAAACCCCGATCCCCGACACCCCAAACCCTACACCCCGAACCGCGAAACCCCGAACCTGAAATCTGGAATCGCGAAACCCCGAACCCCGAAACCCTGAACCCGAAACTCCGAACCTCGAAAACCACGAACCTCGAAAACCACGAACCAGAAACCCCGAACCCAAAAACGAAACCCCGAACCCCGAACCTCGATACCCCATACCCCAAAAACCCCGAAACCGAAACCCCTAACCCGATAACCCTGAACCTCCAAGACCACGAACCCCAAACCCGAACCCGCCAACCTCGAAACCCCCAACCTCGAAACGCCGAACCGCGAAACCCTGAACCCGAAACCCCAAACCCCGATACCCCGTACCCCGAAACCCTGAACCAGAAACCCCGGACTTGAAACCCTGAACCCGAACCCCCGAACCTCGAAAATCGCGAACTGTGATACCTCGAACCTCGAATCCGTGAACCCCGAAAACCCGTAACCACAACCCCGAACAGCGAAACCCCGAACCTGGATCCCCGAAAACCCGTACCCGCAACCCCGAACCTGTAACCCAGAACCCGTAACCCAGAACCCCGAAAACCCGTACCCCCAACCCTGTACCGCGAAACCCCGAACCCCGAATCCCCAACCCCGAAACCCTGAAACCCCGCAACCCCGAACCCTATAACCCCGAACCTGAAACCCCGAACCCGAAACCTCGAACCCGAAACCCTGAAAACCCCGAACCGCGAAACCCCGGACCTGAAACCCCGAACCCTGAAAACCCCTAACCCTCACCCCGTACCCCGAACCCTCACCCGAACCCCCGTCACCTGATAACCTCGCACCCGAACCCCTAACACCGAACCTCGAAACCCCGAACCTGAAACCCCGCACCGGAAACCCCTAGTCAGAAACCCAAACCCCAAACCTCGAAACCCCGAACACGAAACCCCGAACCTCGAAAACCGCGAACCCAAACCCCGAACCTCGAAAACCCGAACCCCGAACCCGAAACCCCGAACCCCGAAACCCCGTACCCTGAAACCCCGAACCAGAAACCCTGGACCTGAAACCCTGAACCCCGAACCCGAAACCCCGAAAACCCTGAACCCCGAACCCGAAACCCCGAAAACCCTGAACCCCGAACCCGAAACCCCGAAAACCCCGAACCTCGAAACCCTGTACCCCAAAAACCCCGAACCCGAAACCCAGTACCCCGAACCCGAATCCCCTAACCCGATAAACCCAAACCTCAAAACCCCGAACCTCCATGACCACGAACCTGAAACCCCATACCCCAAACCCGAAACCCCAAATCGCGAACCTGAAACCCCGAACCGCGAAACCCCGAACGTCGAAACGCCGAACAAGAAACCCTGGACCTGAAACCCCGAACCTCGAAAATCACGAACGGTGAAACCTCAAACCTCAAAACCATGAACCCCGAAAACCCTTAACCACAACCCCGAAAAGCGCAACCCCGAACCCGCAACCCGTAACCCCGAAAACCCGTACCCCCAACCCCGTACCACAAAACCCTGACCCCGAAACCCGAAACCCCGAAAACTCAGAACGGCAAAACCCCGAACCGAAATCCCGAACCGCGATACCCTGAACCTGAAACCCCGAAAACCCCGAACCACGAAACCCCGAACACGAAGCCCGACAACCCCGAACCAAAACCCCTAACCCCGAACCTCGAAACCCCGAACCCGAAACCCCTAACCTGAAACCCCGTACCCCAGACTCCAAACCCCGAACCCGGAACCTCGAAACCCCGAACCCGAAACACCGAACCGCGAAACACCGCACTCGAAACCCCGAAAACCCGGAACCGCGAAACCCCAAACCCTAAGCCAGAAACCACGAACCTCAAAAACCATGAAGTGTGAAAACCCGAACCTCGAAACCCCGAAGCACGACACCCCGAACCCGACACCCCGAACCGCGAAACCCCGAAGCACGACACCCCGAACCCGAAACCCCGAATCCCGAAACCCCGTACCCCGAAACCCGAAACCCCGAACCTCGAAACCCCGTACCCGCAACCCCGAACCGCGAAACCCCGAACCCGAAACCCGAACCCCGAACCCCGAACCTCGAAACCCTGAACCTGAAACATCGAACCCGTAACCCCGAAAACCCGAAACCGCGAAACCCTGAACCTGAAACACCGTACCCCAAACCTAAAACCCCCAACCGCGAACCCGAAACCCCGAACCTCGAAACCCCGAACCTCGAAACACCAAACCGCGAAACCCCGAACCCGAAACCCTGAATCACGAAACCCCGAAACCCCGTACCCCGAAACCCGAAACCCCGTACCCGCAATCCCGTACTGCGAAACCCCGAACCCGAAACCACCAACATGAAACCCCGAACCTCAAAACCCGAAACCCGAAACCCCTGACCCGAAACCCCGAACCCTGAAAACCCGCAACAGCAAAACCCTTAACCTTAAACCCTGAACTCGGAAGCCCCGACCCCGAACCTCAAAACCCCGACCACGAAACCCACCACCCCCCAACCCGGACCCGAAACCGCTAACCCTGAAAACCCGGAACAGCAAAACCCCTAACCCCAAACCCGAAAGCCCAGACCCTGAACCTCGAAACCCCGGACCCGAAACCCCCCACCCCCCACCCCAAAACTCGAAACCCCGGACCTGAAACCCCGCACCCCGAAACCCTGAACTGCGAAACAGAACCCGAAACCCCTACGAAGCCCCGAACGTCGAAACCCCGTACCCCGAAAACCCCTTACCTGAAACCCCATACCCCGAACCCGATAACCCCGAACCCGAACCCCTAACCCCAAACCTCGAAACCCCCAACCTCAAAAACCACGAACCGCGAAACCCCTAACCCGTAACCCAAACCTCAAAAACCCTCGAACCGGAAAGCCCGAACCCTAAAAACCTGAACACGAAACCCCGTACCACAAACCCGAAAACCCAGCACCGGAAACCCCGAACCCCTAAACCCCGAACACGAAACCCAGAACCTTGAAAACCGCGAACCCGAAAATCCAAACCCCGAACCTCGAAACCCTGTACCCCGAAAACCGCGAACCCGAAAACCCGAACCCTAGACACGAAACCCCGTACCCCGAACCATGAAACCACGAATCGCGAAACCCCGAACCTCGAAGCTCTGAACCTCAAAAACCACGAACCCGAAACCCCTCACCCCAGACCCGAAACCCCTTACCCCGAACCGCGAAACCGCGAATCGCGAAACCCCGAACCCCGTACCCCGAAACCCCGTACCCCGAATCCCCGAACCCCGAAACCCAGCACCCGAAACCACGAACCCCTAAACGGCGAACCCAAAAAACCCGAACCTCGAAACCCCTAACCCGTAACCACGAACCCCTAAAACCCAAAACCGCAAAACCCCGAACCCGAAACACCGAACCTCGAACCCGAATCCCCGCACCTCGAAATCCCGCACCTCGAAACCCCGTACCACAAACCCGAAACCCTGCACTGGAAACCCCAAACCCCGAACATGAAACCCCGAACCTCGAAAACCGCAAACTGTGAAACCCCGAACCCCGAACCTCGAAACCCCGAACCCGAAACCCCGAACCCGAACCTCGAAACCCCGAACCCGAAACCCCGTACCGCGACCCGAAACCCCTAACCTCGAAACTCCGAACCTCAAAAACCACAAGACAAATTATGTTCTGCACCAGTTTCGGCTTTACCTGACTTTACAAAAGCCTTTGAAATAGAGTGTGATGCGTCTGGAATGGGAATAGGTGCTGTTTTGATGCAGGATCGGAGACCCATTGCGTATTTCAGTGAGAAGTTAAGTGGAGCGACCTTGAACTATCCCACTTACGACAAAGAACTCTATGCCTTGGTAAGAGCACTTGAGACATGGCAGCATTACTTGTGGCCAAAAGAGTTTGTAATCCATTCGGATCATGAGTCCTTGAAACATCTGAAAGGACAAGGTAAGTTGAATAGGAGACATGCAAAATGGGTTGAATTCATTGAAACTTTTCCTTACGTGATCAAGTATAAGCAAGGGAAAGAGAACATCGTAGCCGATGCACTTTCTCGCAGGTATGTTCTTTTACACACAATGAATACTAGATTGCTAGGCTTTGAATATGTGAAGGAATTGTATGGTAACGATTCTGACTTTGCTGAGATTTATAATGCATGTGGAAATTTGGCTTTTGGTAAGTTTTATTTGATGGATGGTTATTTGTTCAAAGAGAATAGAATGTGTGTTCCTGCTAGTTCTTTGCGTGAATTGCTTGTTCGTGAAGCACATGGGGGTGGTTTAATGGGTCACTTTGGGGTTGCGAACACCTTGGATGTATTGCATGAGCATTTCTATTGGCCAAAGATGAAAAGAGATGTGCAACGAATTTGTGAACAGTGCATCGCTTGTCGAAAGGCAAAATCTAGAGTACAACCACATGGTCTCTATACACCATTACCTGTTCCTACTGAACCTTGGGTAGATATCTCTATGGACTTTGTTTTAGGTTTACCTAGGTCAAAGAAAGGTAGAGACTCTATTTTTTTTTGTGGTTGATAGGTTTTCTAAAATGGCGCATTTCATTGCATGCCATAAAACAGATGATGTATCTCATGTCGCTCACTTGTTCTTTACGGAGATTGTACGTTTGCATGGCATTCCTAAGAGTATTGTGTCAGATCGTGATGTTAAGTTCCTTAGCTACTTTTGGAAGACCTTATGGTGAAAGTTGGGAAACAAACTTTTATTTTCGACAACATGTCATCCTCAAACAGATAGGCAAACTGAGGTAGTCAATAGAACATTATCTCAACTTTTGCGTGTTGTAATACAAAAGAATTTGAAAAGTTGGGAAGAATGTTTGCCTTTTGTTGAGTTTGCTTATAATAGAACTGTGCATTCGACCACTAGTTTTTCTCCTTTTGAAATTGTTTATGGCTTTAATCCACTAACTCCTATGGACTTAATTCCTTTACCTTGTGAAGAAAGGGTAAGTTTAGATGGTGAACAGAAGGCAAAGATGGTGAGACAACTCCATGAAGGAGTTCTACTACAAATAGAGAAAAAGAACAGACTTTACTCTTCTAAAGCAAATAAGGGATGTAAATTGGTTGTCTTCCAACCCGGTGATTGGGTTTGGATGCACATGCGAAAGGAACGATTTCCTAACCAAAGGAAATCAAAATTACAGCCTCGTGGTGATGGTCCATTTCAAGTTTTGGAGAGAATAAATGACAACGCATACAAAATTGATCTTCCTGGTGAGTATAGTGTTAGTGCTACCTTTAATGTTGCTGATCTTACGTTGTTTGACACAGATATTGATTCGAGGTCAAATCCTTTGAGGAGAGAGGGGATGATGCGGAAGAGCCCAGAAACACCAGCAAGGATCCATTACATGTCCCAAATGGTCCAATGACGCGGTCTAAGACAAAGGCATTGAAAGAAGCAATGAATGCATTGGTTTTGAAGGTTTCAACCAGGTCAGAATTGCAAGGACCAATGGAGTATCAAGAGGAGACCCTAGTACATCTTATCCATGTGCAGGAGGGGTCCATTACAATCTTATTTGGGCCATGAAGTGAGGACAGCAAATGAGCCAAAAGAATCCTACTACAACATGGGATTAATGGGCTTGAGGGAAGATTATAAAAGAAAAGCCTAATGGGCTTTATTTAATTTTGTTAGCTACAGCCCAAGGCTTGTTTGGGCTTAATTAAGACTTTATTTTCAGCTAGGATCCAAGGCTTGCTTGGATTAAGTCATGGGCTTTTCAATTTAGGATTTTGGGTCAGTTTTGAGTGGACCTCATTTAAGTCCACATAAGGGGTCCATTAGGGCTACTTCTTAAGAACTATTTAAACTCATGTAACCCTAATTTGTGTGTGAAGATAATTTTATAAGGGAAATGTAAGCAAATAGGAGTAAGATCAGTGGAATTAACTGTTCTGCTTGCCCAAAGATTGGAGTTATTATTGCAATTATTTTGCTGTGCATATTTTATAAGAGGAAACTGAGAATGTTTTTTCTTTGATTCTGCGACTTAAAACACAAAGCATGTGATTTTTTCAAGCATTCACAATTTCTTTAATGTATTTCAACGAGCAAAGAATTAATTTTATGGATACGGGAACTTGTTGATGTTGTCGAATCCACTGCTAAGCAAACTTAAATTGTGTGATACACAATTTAAGTTTGTACGAATATTAATTTTGTTTTGCAATAATCTAATTATTTGAGGATGACATGTTTATTCTTCAAGTTGTTTATTTTGTGGATTTTATGCTCCTCCCCCTATGATAACTGATACGTGTTTATATATATATATATATATATATATATTACAAATATAAATTTATTATGCATATATCTGATATTTTCATTTGGTTATTACAAATCGAAGGTTACATCCAGCAATGGATGATAATTAATTCAAAACCTGGTGTATTTATTGAAGTTTTTATGTTAATGTTGCTTGCTATTTGTTTTGAAGCCCTTTGAAGGCAAATTTTGTAATTTAATTTTTAAATTGTTCACTTTTGCAATTTAAATTGCGACTCATGTTCAATTAAACAAAATAAAATAATAGTATTAGAAAGGCAAAAAAAAAACTTAATAAACATAATATTAACATTAACAATTTAATACAAATTAGTGGCAAAAAACAATTAAAATACACTAGGAAGTAGATTTTATTAATATTAATTGTAAGCCCATTAGAAAGCGCATCAGATGGCCCATCAAAAAGCCCAAAAAGCACATTTGGTTTTCCCATTTTTTTAATCATAAAAACTGAACTGAAAATGGTCGGTTTTTACTATGTTCAGTTCGGTTCGGTACGATAATCTTTTTAAAAAAAATATAATTTTCAGTTAGGTTAGTTTTTTGATAAAAAACAAACTGAACTGAAAATGCTCACCCCTAAATCCAACGATGTTTCCCTGTAATATAAGAGAATTTTTTTTTTTTGGTTATTTAGCATAATATTAGTAATACGAACCATTATCAACTCATGGACCTTCAACGAGCTATGCTAGATAAACTCATTGGTGAAGGTAATAAAATCCTAATTTTATTTTTCAATTTCATGCATTTCCATTGATAAATCTCTAATTATTTGATGGAGGAAGAGAGAATTAACCACTAATTCAACAATGGGCTGGATCTTCTTCTTGATTGGTGAGAGCTTTGGAATTGAGTTTCGTGATCTTAATTTTATTAATAAAAAGATTAATTTTATCGTGTTTAGTAGATTTATGGTGGTGAAGTAGGCTGAAGTTCTCGACAAGGTAGATGGAATTAAAAGAGAACATTAGCAATTGTGCATCTTCTTCTCTATTGTTACTACCTTGTTCATTCTTGGGCCCTTTCATCTTATCTCTGTGCCATACATTATGCTTGATTCATACAGAATTTGATGGATTCCAAATGGGTTGTGGCTGCCTAAAACTCATGGCCGCAATTGTTTTGTCGTGTAGTATTCATTGTGAATGTTAAGGAATCTATGTATGCCATTAAGTTGCTTTTATTTCTGATTGCATTTCTATTTTTAGTTCTAGGTTAGGAAGTTTATTGTGGTGGATTTTAGATATTCATTCTGATTGATCTATTGATGCTTCTAAAATGTTCAGAAAGTCAGTTTGGCTTGAAGATTTGCTTTGGTTCCTCTTGGGCTACCTTTTCTAGCATACAATAGAAACTGCAAGGTAATGTTAAATGATGTTGATGGTGCTCTTGATACTCTTGCATTAGTTACTAGTCTCGACTATCTTTCACCACTGCTACTCGAACCAATACCCATACAAGGACAAGATCAGGTGTGGCATCGGCACAAGAAGAAATCTTGTGACAAAATCATTCCTGCAATGATCAATGGAGAGGCAGAGGAGGGTGAAAGAGATGGAAGGAGGGTACGGAGGGGTCATTGCTTACAAGAGCTTGACTATGCACAAGGCAAGGCGATGACATACACTAACTGGATAGGGCTTGTGTACTGCCATGTGGTTAGTTGTTATCCTTCATTTTTCTCCTTATACAGCTGCAATCAATAGATTTTTTTCATGTCATTTCCTGATCTATTTCATGATAGTTTAAACCGACATTATGGGATTTCTATGCTCTTGATCTGAATTGAGAAGGAAGTTGACTACTGGTGCTCATTGTAATTTGTGTTTTCAGGTTTTGGGTCTTGTACATGGCTAAGCAAGATGGTCCTGTAGTATTCGTAAGACTAGATTCTTTATAGTGCTTTAAGGAATTCATTACTTTCAGCATAAATTTACTTTAGTGGTATTATGGTGTGTTCTGCAAGGTGGCGACATCCGTGAGAGGCGTAATGCTGAGAACGCATTGATTCAATGCTAGAATGATCAAGTATTGGTGGTTCCACAGGAGAAAAAGGTGGCTTTGTGTGAGATTTGTGGTTCCTTTCTAGTTGCAAATGATGTTGGAGAGAGAACCCAGTCTCCATTTAGTGATAAACAAATGGTAGTCGTGATAAGAGATGTGGTGTTTGTTGACCAGTTTTATTTGTATTAGTATTTTCAATTGTATGTTGATATATTTGCACATGTAAGTTTAACTGAATTTTCGATTTTATCATGAATTTTAATTTACTTAATTTTTATTTGCACCATATTTAGTTTTAAATATTAATCATCTTTAAATGTGTTCCGCTACTTTCAACAGATTTTTTTATGGTGACTATTACTTAGCAGCAAAATATCTGTTATTAATTTATTTGCTTTACAAAAGGATATCTGTTGCTAATTTATTTGCTCTACAAGGGATTATCTGTTGTTAATCATCAACAACAACAAATATCCATCGGATAATTTACGATGCAAATGATTTTTAGCAACAAAATTCCTTATATAATTGCAACTTATTTCTTTGTTGGTGTTGGCCACATTTTTTAGCAGTGAGACTTGATTTTTCATTTTGCGTAGAAATTTCTATTGATATCTGCGTCTTTCATATAATGAATTTAAGTTATAAATTTATTTGATTAACTATTTCTAGAAGGAAATAGTTAATGATATCAATGTAGAAAATTGATATCGGTAGTAACAAGAAATTTGATTAGTTGTTTCGAGAATGAAAGCTAATGATGTCAAGAGAAATTTTACATGGCATGTCCGTGGATTTGTAAAAAGAAAATTTGATTAATTATTCTAGAAAGGAAATGATTAATGACATAGATGGGTTATATCGATGTCGACATGTATATTGAAATCGTTTAATAAATGTTCTTGTTTGAGAGTGTGGTTGAGGTTTTTTTTTAAAGCACTTTTCGTTTAGAAATGTATTAAAATGATGTATTTTTAATTTTTAAAAATAATTTTTAATTTAAAGTAAAAAATAAAAATAAAAAAAATTCAGTTTTTTTCAAAAGCACTTTTGAAACGCGGTGCCAAAAACCCAATGGCGGAAGGGAAGCCCATAATTGATGACTAATTGTTTATTATTTTTGGATAAATTATATATATATATATATATATATATATATATATATATATATATATATATATATATATATATATATATATGCACATTGATACTTTTTAAAATCGCATTGCATGACTGATAATTTTTATAATAATGTCTGATCTAGAGATTATTCTGGGTTTTGTTGAAATTGTATTTGTTGATGTATTGATGAAATTTTACTTTGAGATATTGAAAATTACTAAATGAGGAATTGGTTGTGAAAATTTATGGGAGGTTGGATGTCGATAACTTGAGATTCTTTAATTTATGGAGAAACTTTGTCGAAATTTCGGTAGAAATATATATAGATGTAAAATAAAATAAAATAAAGAAAATTATTGTCATTTTGGCCTGTATTGTTGTTAGACTAAGGCCATAGAAAATTTATTTATTACATAAATGTTCAAGGACGAAACTGAAAATAAATCAATTTTATAGAAAAACTAGAAGAAAAAAAAACAATCAAACCTTGTCAACCTTCAAAACACGTGACTTGACCATGAGGTTAAGACAGTCCATAGAAGGCCATTTTAGAAAAAGTAATATTGAACAATGAAATGAAGAAGAAAATAAGTAAAAACAAAAGATATCGACTCGTGTTTACTCCCCAATGAAGTCCAGCCCCTTTAGAGGGAGTTCATATTAATGTTTTTTACCTTTAGAGTTCATGAAAAAATAGATTTGAGTTGATTTTCAATTCAAGGATGATTTTCATATTTATGACATCTTTTTTTCTTAAGGTCATGAATAGATTTATAATGCCTTTTAAGGTGTTTAAAAAAGGTTTTTTAGGAAAAAAAAAAACTTTAGTCTTTATTTTTCAGCCACCATAGTGACCAAATGTGGGCAAGATTAGACAACGCATCTGATTTTGTTTTAAAAAAAATAATTAGGGTGTTTAGCAACGAAAAATCTGTTGCTAAAAAGTAATAAATTATTCAGAAAAATAAAATAAAATATTTAATGATCTACAATGAATTTTATGTTGCTGATAAAAATTATTGCAACGGATTATCTGTTGCTAATAAAATGAAATTGCAACGGTTTATATGTTGCTGATTAAAAAATTATTTTAAATCTCATCTGCCCATCAAGGTCTTCAAACACAAACTGTTATGTAATATATTAATTTAGTTTTGTAGTGCTCGCAACTCCCCACTCTCTCATATCCTTCACCCTCAATTTCTCTTCCCCTCCCTCCATTAACAAAACTACTATCTTCTCACTCTCTGACTTCAAATCCAGCCGAGAGACCGAGACGACGTGTCTTTCAATTTTCAATAGGGGAGACAAATTGTTTTCATAACAGAGGATGCCACCGCCAAGTACGGGTTCTCTCGAATCAAAGATGGACAAGTCCACCCTCACTGGCACTGTTGATCCTTATGAAAATTAGAGGATCTATCAAAACTCATCTCTGCCATCTTCAAAGCTTGCAAAAACAACATGTCAAGGTCAGTTCATTTCTTTGAGAGATTTTTTTTTTAATTATTTTTAAATCATCATGATTTTTATTGATAGACAAAGGTAACGACTTGCGAAGCAGGGGAAGGAAGTGAGTTTGTCTAAAAAAATCCAACTAGGGGTGAGCAAAAAAACCGCTCAACTTATTAAACAGAGAAAACTAGAAAAAAATAGATGAAAAAACAAAACTGATAAAAAAACTGAATATAAATTTTGAAAAATGTCTGCTTCGGTTCAGTATCGGTTTTGTAAGGAAAAAACTGAATAATCCGAAATGAACCGAACCGGTTCGATATCGGTTTTGGTTTCTCTAGAAAACTGATTGTTCTTAGATTGTTGTCATTCTTCGTGATTCTCACTTTATTTCTGAAGTCAGGAGTCTTACTAGGAACCATTATATGTATACCTTTGTGTTGCTGCTGGGATTTTGTAGCTAATACGTGTGTGTAGATAATTTTTTATGGGAAATGTAAGCAAATAGGCGTAAGCAAATAGGATCAGTGGAATTAGCTGTTCTGCTTCCCCAAATACTAGAGTTATTATTGCAATTATTTTGTTGTACATAGTTTTATAAGAGGAAACTGAGAATGTTTTTTCTTTGCTTCTGCGACTTAAAACACAAAGCATGTGATTTTTCAGGCATTCAAAATTTCTTTAATGTATTTCACCGAGCAAAGAATTAATTTTATGGATATGGGAACTTGTTGATGTTGTCGAATCCATTGCCAAGCAAACTTAAATTGTGTGCCTAATTTCATTGTGAATGTTAAGGAATCTACGTATGCCATTTCAGTTGCTTTTATTTCTGATTGCGTTTCTATTTTCAATTCTAGGTTAGGATGTCTATTGTGGTGGATTTTAGATATTCTATTTTTGAACAAGTCATTCTGATCGATCTATTGAACAATGAAATGAAGAAGTAAATAAGTAAAAAAAATATTGACTCGTGTTTATTCTCAAAACTCGTGGCTAAGGAAAAACAATGAAGTCCAACCCCTTGCAAATCAAACACTGAAGCATAAAATCGAAAAACAAATCAAAAAGATAAAATGATATACAATAAAAAATTGTATTTAAATGAATTAATGTGAATGTCAAAATAACAATCAACTTAAGCTCAATCAAATTTTTTTTAGAGGGCTAAATAAATTAAAAACTTTTCACAAAGGAAAAAAGAAAAAAGAATGAGGGACGAATTTGAAACAAACTAATCACATTAGACTTGAGTGAAAGAATGAAATTAAAAACCAATAAGACTTTTATAGAAAAGTCAAGAAAAAATTTAAAAGAATAAGGATTCAATTGAAGACTTGATGTATGCGAAGTAAGAGAGTAAAAATTAAAAGAATAAGGATTGGATTGTAAAAATTTGTATATACAAATTGCAGTTGAAGGACTAAATAAAAAAATGAAACTTGTACAGAATGGTCTAGAAAACAAATTGAAATTGAAAAGAATAAAGACTGTAATTAAGAACTAAGAAAATGAAGAGGTTGAAGGTACATTTTTTTTATCGAAGAAAAGAGAAAAGAAGAAGAAGAAAATAGAATTGCTACCATCAACAAACCAACCGCTTTTCTTTGACACGTGTCGCAACAATTCTTCCAACAGTGCAGTGGAAAAGGTGATTTGGACACCAAGAGGCTTTGCATGCACTTTAATATTCTTCCAACAATTCTTCAGGTCACGGTTCGAGATAGTCAACCCCACTTATCCTAATTTTTAAAAAATATAATAAAAGCAACCTTGTTTTGATCATTTTTTTTAAAAAAAAAAAACATCAACAAGTTTTTTGACAACATTTTATCATGTGCTGAGCTTGGTTTCTGATAAGATTGGGTTGAGTCCATCATTTTTTTATTAGTTTTTTAAACTTGGACAAATGCATATCTTAGATCAGCATTGTATAATTAAAATTATTAATTTTAATACTTCATATAAACCAAAATAAAAAAAAAATATTTAATTATTCTTTTGAATATAAAAGTTTAAGATTAATACATAATAAAAATTAAATAATTTTTTTTATATGTTTCTATCTTTTCACCATAACCAAACATAATAAAAAAAAACTAATTATTTATATGATAGATGAGTACTTAAATATAACCGTTTTTTCCTACTCTCTTCTATTTCAGAACGGCAGACTTTCCCGCCTGGAGCCGAGGATTCGAAATAGAGAACGGTAAAATCGAGAGAGTGCCGTTGGCACTTGACGAATCTGTTACATAGAGCAGAGATTAGTATTCTTTCTTGTTATTCTAAAACTAATGAAAACAACGAACAGCTCTAATGTTATCTTCAAGATCCAGATCTCCAATCCTCCTCCTCTTCACAATCTGTCTTTTCGCTTTTTCTCATCTTTTCTTACTCCTCTCTCTCTCTACCCGTCACCCTTCAGCCTCTCTATACCCTAACACTAACCCCAATCTCTCTCTCGATCCTCTTCCTCCTCTCCGTTTCCTGATACAAGCGAAGAGGATGTGTTAAAGACTCGACGATCAATTGTTTTCCAAAGAGCGCGATAGATTTTACAGAGAACCATACTACGCGTTGGATTTGCGAATTGGGGTTGACGTTTACGAGATGCCAGCAAAATTCACCTACGATTTGCTTTGTGTTTAGAAATACTTGTAGAGACACTGATAATCTCACCTCTGATGGCAGCCCCGTCCATCGATTAATCGACCAGGCATCATTGCATTTCGTAATTTTATATATTTTTGCAGAATTAGTTATTGTACCTGTGATTATAACGTGCGTGCAGCATTCTGTTGATTATTGGCTTTGGGCGGACCTGATTGGGCCCGAATCGGTGAGGTTGTTGAAAACTGTAGAAACAGAGTGCTCGAGGTATGTTATTTTTTCTCCCCCTATAATCTTGATTTTCAACTTTGGAAATAAATGAATTCTGTAAATTAGGGCTCGGCACCTTGCTTGACAATATGAAGCGTAATGTATGTGATTATAATTTAGCGAAATGGGACAATTATTTTTCAGAAAAGTATGTGATTATAATTTTATTTCTTTCTAGTTCTGCATCAAGAAGGAAAATCACTTAATTCTGCATCTTACAAAAATCATGTGTTAGATGGAAACCTTTGTGAGGATAGGTGACGTAGCGGAATGTCATTAGCAAAAAAGAAAGAACAAGGATCACCGTCCCTATTCTTAGAATTACTCGAATCCACGAGCAGAAAGAAACAGAGCAGTATCTCTGTATGAAATTCTTATTCAATTCAAATTCAGAAGTGTCTTCTTACGTAGGTGGCCACTCATATTTATAAGTTGCCAACCCTAGTCTTACTCACACAACAACAATAAAAAAGGAAAATAGGGGTAACATATCCCGTGATGACCTCTTCGTTTGCTTCCTTGGACTGTTCTGCATCAATAGGGTTTTTTCATTTATCTTGCAAAACATATTCTTTGTGGGGACATGGACAATCATTCGGTGCATTTTATCATATATCCATTTTATTTCAGATAACAGCTGAGTGAAGAAAATAAAAGACGTTTATGTCTCAATTTTTGCAATTTTGTTGGATTAGATTCTTCATGCATGTATACAACTGATCTGGAAAATAAGAAGTTGTAGCTGATTTTGATTGTGTTGCTAAGTTTAAAAGAAAAAGCTTGCCCACGAGTTTGCGTGACACGAAATGCATATCAGAGTTTGTCAAAATCTTCAAAATTTGGAGTTCCCTTCTTGTAGAGAATGAAGATAATTAGCATTATAGTGATTGAGGTATGATTTTTCTCTCTCCCTATAATATTGATTTTCAACTTTGGAAATAAATGAGTCCTGCATAATAGGCCTTGGCACCTTGCTTGACAATATGAAGCGTAATGTATGTGATTATAATTTAGCGAAATGGGACAATTATTTTTCATAAAAGTATGTGATTATAATTTTATTTCTTTCTAATTCTGCATCAAGAAGGACAAATCACTTAATTCTGGTAGCTTACAAAAACCATAAGCTACATGGAAACCTTTGCGAGGATAGGGCTTTTTCATGTATCTAGCAAAACACATTCTTTGTGGGGACATAGACAATCTTTTGGTGACTTTTATGACAAATCCATTTTATTTCAGATAACAGCTGTGTGAAGAAAATAAAAGATATTTTATGACTCAATTTTCGCAATTTTGTTAACTTTAAAATACAGCTGATTTGGAAAATGAGAAGCTGTAGCTGATTTTTGCTATGTTGCTAACTTTAAAATAAACAGCTTGCCCAAAACTAGGTAATTGTTGAGGCCTCCGACCCTTTCGCTTATTATGGAGATTGCTTTATTTGTTTCTTCCAGTGATGTTGTACAACCAGGTTGACTATCAAATTTTTTGAAAGGTTTTAGCCTTGCTCAAATTCAGGGAATGACAGAAACCTTGCCAAGGTTTGTGACTCTATTAAAGTTTACATAATTTCAGATTTCATTTATTTTTTTGTTGTTTGATTGAGCTATTGAATGATATCTTTATTTTCTTGGATGGTTGTTGACAGTTCATCCGGGAAGAGTAAAGATACTTGGTGGGTTTTTCCTTCTATAAATTGTACACTCTTGTTCTTGAGTTTGTTAATGGATGTTCTTGTTGCTCTTCTTTCAATTAGTTTGCTTGTATACTTTGTTGATATTAATTGGAATTAATGATGCGTTTTGATATTTAGAGAGCGTACGAGTTCTGGAACATTTCTACCAAGAGGTCGTGACAAAATCATTAGAGATATTGAGAAAAGAATTGTTGATTTTAGCTTTATTCCCGTGTATGTTGTTTCAGCTTCACTTCTTTCAATTAGTTTGCTTGTATACTTGGTTGATACAAGTGGAATTAATGATGCTTTTTGATATTTAGAGTGCGTACGAGTTCTGGAACATTTCTTCTGGACGGATATCTTCTTTTAGTTTGCTTTAAGAGTTTTTTCGTTTTATTATGAAAGAAAAAGGTTTTTCTACCGTAGACTTCGATATCTGTTTTTCTTTTATACATGTTCTCATTTATTCTCTTGTTGCTTGATTGGTTTCAAATCATTCACATTTAGAGACTAACAAATTTTCTTTGCATTTCATTTCTTTTGTGTTCCCTTAGCTCGCCATTTTGTTAGGCTTGGGCTTAATGCATTATGTGCTACTTGCTACAGTTTTTTATCTTCCGAGGTAAAGTTGCGTGCACTAGTTTTAATTTTCAACTTTCATCATTGTTGCCTTCTATTTAATTGATGCATCTTCACTGCACGATTATTATCTTGGGCACTTGATCCTTTCTTCATTATGTTTTAAATGGAAATTGCAGTGTTGTCTCACTATTAATTGACATTTTTTTTTACTGTTTTGTTTGTTCCTCATATCTCTTTTTGCCCGTCGATGTTATTAATGAAGCTTGCTCCGAGCTTACCAGTTGTCATTGGTCAACTCTGTTGTGTTGCTGTCTGTTTTCGCTCTTGAAGTTTAGATTGTTGCTCCAGATCTTGGACGAGTATCTGCTTGAGTTTGCTGTAAGAGTTTTTTCTTTTTTATTAATAAAAAAAAGCTTTATCTACACGATACTTCTTGCTTTTTTTCTTCTCTTTCCTTTGTCATTTGATATCTTTTTTTTCTTGTTACGTGTTCTGGTTTTCCTTTTCCCTAACCCTATATTCTTTTTGAGCGTAGGTTTGCCGTGTTAAACACTAGCAACTGTGATTTGTTGCTTACAAGTGGATTTTGAGCTTAGATTTATGTTTATAAGGATTAAATGATTATTTCAAAGTTTTTTTGCTTTAAGACTTTTTTTTGTTTATTATTAAAAAAAAACTTTTCAAATGGAGACTTCTAGCTCTTTTTCTTTTGTCTCCGATGTCATTTGATACCTTTTTTTTTTCTTGTTAGGTGTTATGTTTGGATATTGAGGTCCATAAGTCTTATCCATGTGTTTAACATTTCTTCTCTATTTGTTAGACAATCAAGATTAAGAATTGTTCCTTCGGTTACTTGTTCAAATTTTATGTGGTAATCTTCGGGTATATTGGGACTGTGTCTTGAAGCTCTTCCAAATGTAGTAGTTTCTTCAGGGTTTAGTCTATTAAAATGAATATTCCTCGAAGTTCTTCTATCTCTGTCTCTTAGTGAATTATCTTCATCCATTTGTATGGGTATTCCTTGTGATATGTCACTACGTTCTTCTGGTCAATTTGTTGGAGATTCTGGTGCTCTATCCATTCTACTGTTTATTTCATAATCTGATTTACTGGTTATGTCATTGTCATGTTTTTTTCTTTATAATCTGATATTCATCAAGTACAACATTAGAAGTTGTTGTACTTGTTCTTCTGTGTCTATTATAGATATTTTTATAATCCATTCTTCTAATGGTGTACTCATATTTAGATTATATGGTTTCCTTTGTCTAAGGTCTTTTTCCCGTATCCTATTAGAGGTGGTCGTTGTAGATTACTATAATCTGGATGATTTGATTATTCAGTATATTCATTTGTTTTGGTTGTGTTTTTAAGTGTATTCTTGTATTTTTCAAAACATAACATTTGTCATTTTTGTTTTTAAGGAATTGAATTCTTCTGTAATTTGTTTCCTAAGATTGTTGTGGATTTTTCTGAGATCTATAATCTCTGTTTGGGGAAGTGAACTACTTGATGTAGGTTTTTGTAGTTGATTTATTTGTATTTGTATTTCTTGTAGTATTTGGAATATGTCTTTTAATTTATCGGTTACATTTCCTTATGGCTCATAACTTTTCTTTGATTTATCGGTTAACAATACCTCGGATTTGTTTTGGTTGTTCTTTGTTTTCTTTATTTTCATGTGTGACTGTATCCATTTTCTCTCTTAAGTTGATAGTTTTGTTTTGGTCTAAAAGTTGTGAGATTCTGTCATTAATTTGGGTACTATGATCTATGGTTGGATTATCGTTTTGTATTTTCTTAGCTAATCTATCAATTGCTTTTTCTATATTCTGTGTTAATGTGATACTGTGTGATACTGTGTAATTTGGGTAATATGATCTATGGTTTTGGTTTCTACATTTTGTCGTATGATTTCTGATTTTATCGGTTTTTTTTGCTTCGGGGGCAAAATGTTCACTAAGTGGTCTTAATTCTTTGAGGTAAGGTTGTAGTCCTGATTTTGCTCCTATGAAGTCTGTTATTATGAGGATGTGGCTGGTGTAATACTACTGATGTTGTTGCATAACGATACTAAGGTTGCTATTCCTTTTTCTGAACTTCCAAATAAATATTTCTGGCTATCTTCATTATCATATTTCTTAAGATATATTGTTGGGTTATGATAATTTATATCGTGATAGGCTGATGATATAATTAGATCTGTTAGGTTGCTAATTTTTTTTCTTTTAATTCATTAGCTTCTATTTGTGATATTAGTTGGGTTTTGTCTAGGCTATTTCTTGCATTGTTTGATTCTGGTTTTTCTTTTCTCCTTTCGTTTAGTCATTATTATTCCTTCTGAATTTATAATCATGGGTTTATTAGCTTTGATTTCTTCTATTTCTAAAAGGGGTTTTGGGTTTCAGTCTAGTTTCCAATTGTCCTTCAATAAAGTCATAATCTGGCATCATTAAACTTCCTACTTCTTCAAAAATGCCATTGATTTCTTTTGTGTCACATGGTGTGGATTACTTGAGCAATAACCTACCGCATAGGCAAAGCTAAAGGACAGTTTTCTGGGTTTGTAAATAGATTTGTTCTTTCATAAATGTGTGCTAATGAAAGTAGTTTGTTTATGTCATCATTAATGTGAATAGAGAATTAGGGATGCAATGTAAATATTGATTTTGTGTGACTAAGGTTTCCTCGAATCATGCGTAGGAGGGCATCTTTTGTATTTGCTATTCTGTTGTCAAATAATCCTGGTGCCAGAATGCTTTTTTTATATAGACGAGAGTGCTTGTTTTTTACTCTTCTTTGACTAGGTTCTTCTCTAGTTGGTTCTTTTTCTTAGCTTCATTTCACCAAACTCAAACAAGTTGTGATGCCAATTCTACTAGAAACAGGTTGCCTTGCTCTCTTTGCTTTCCTTACTATATATATATATATATATATAAGATAACATGTAATTATCTATATAATATAACTTAATGATCACAAGTCTAAGCACAATCATCATGTAAGCCCTTTCATAGACATAAGTTATCTCTCTATAAAGAATTCTCATACGGGTCACTTGAGAGTATATGTTTTTATGACAAATACCTATATATTAGTTTTAGGTATCTCGTATACGTCGGCTTATGAGAATAATTGTTTCTTTTCATAAAAAAATTAACAAAAAATGTATTAGTCTCTATGTTCTAATAAATGTCTAGTTTTTAAGAGAGCATCGACCATGAACATTTTAGAAACAATGTAGGAATTCCATAATTATAATTTTCTTTGAATATAATTTTTATCCCATAGACTTTGTCTTACTCTAGAATCATAAATCAAAAACTATATTCATTAATCTAATATTATATGAATATTAAAGGTAAATTAAGTCTATTCATAACAAATATGTATTAAAGTAATCGTCTTTGTTCATTATGTTTTAAGTGGAAAGTGTTGAGTCGTCTCATTATTAATTGATATTTTTTGGTTCATTATTTCTCATATCTTATTATGTCCATCTTTGTTCATTATGTTAATAATTTTTGGCATAGGTCAACTCTACTGTGTTGCTATTTGTTTTTGTTGTTACAACTTATATTGTTACTCCAGATCTTAGATGGATATCTTCTTTAGTTTGCTTTAAGAGTTATTTCATTTTATTTTGAAAAAATAAAGTTTTTCTACCGTACACTTCCTACTTGTTTTCTTCATTTTTTCTATGTCCTTTGATATTTGTTTGTCTTTTATACGTGTTCTCATTTTCCTTTTCCCCTGTCCCTCCATTCTCTTTACTGTGTAGGTCTGCTGTGATAAACATTAACCACTATGATTTGTTTGCTTACAGGTGTCTTTTGAGCTTAGATTTATGTTTACAAGGATTAAATGACTATTTAAATGTTTTTTCTTAAAAAGAAAAGAAAAACATAATTTCTAAGGTTATAAAATCATGATTTCCCAGGTTATCCGTGGCGATTCAATAGAATTTAGATTTAGAATTCATAATTTCTAAGGTTATAAAATCATAATTCTTTTAAAAAATCCATTTTGTTTAGTCAAGTTTTAAAATGCAAAATTAATATCGTTATCAGTTTATGATTGTCCGATAGAGTTCGATCTAAATATCAAAAATCTTTCACCAACATTTTAAAATCCATTTTTGCTCATTTTATTTAGCTGTAGACTTTAATATTTGGGGTGTAAAGCTACATTGTAAAATATAGCCTTATATATTAAAAATACAACAATGCAGTACTAAAATTCAGGCCTTAAAACAATTAGGTTTTTGACCCAATAAGGGAGATACTCCCTCATGAAGAGAGATTTACTTAAAACCTTAGAAAAGACCGACATATAGATATCTGATATAGAAAAACAATAAAACAACTATAGAGCTTATCTTAGGTATGGTGCATTGCAGGTGATGTGTCTTCCCCCTGTACAATATGTAACAACCCCAATTTTTTGTAATATTAGTTTATTCATTAATTTCCCCCCTATAAAGGGTAGATGGAGCATATTTTTTTTACTCGCCGAAATTTCTTAGGAAATTTCAACAGAGTCTCCCCTATATCGGGAGATCCCAAGTTATCAACAATGTACCACTCTACACACATTTATAATCACATCTCATCCACAATTGCATTCGTGTTAAGTATAATCAACTGTATAATTCATTTCAGATTATGCACATAAACTCCATCTTACATCACACGTATAAGTTTATATTCTAACACAATCTAGTATACACATAGATACTTCAATGGTCCTTGCAATTATGACTTGGGTGAAATCTTCAAAACCACGAATCAAGCCCCTAAACATGTGATGGGTCCTTGCTGGTGTTTCTGGGCCGATTCGCATCACCCGAACAAAGAAACCCCTAACCCGAAACCCCGAACCCCGAAAACCCGGAACCGCGAAACCCCAAACCTGAAACAACGAACCTCGAAACCCCGAATCACGAAACCTCGATCCCGAAACCCTCGTGAAGCCTCGAACTTGAAACCCCGAACCCCGAACCGTGAAACCCCGTACCCCGAAAACCCCTTACCCGAAACCCCGTACCCCGAAACCGAACCCCCTTACCCGATAACCCCGAACCCGAACCCCTAACCCGATAACCTCGAAACCCCGAACCTCAAAAACCACGAACCCGAAACCCCGTACCCTTAACCCGAAAACCCTCACCCGAAACCCCTAACCCCTCACCCGAAACCCCGTACCCGTACCCTGAACCCCGAAACCCTGAATCGCTAAACATCGAACACGAAACCCCGAACCCGACACCCCGAACCCCCTAATCCGATAACCTCGAACCCGAACCCCTAACCCCGAACCTCGAAACCCCGAACCCGAAACCCCGAACCCCGAACCCGAAACCCCGAACCCCGAACCCCGAACCTCGAAACCCCGAACCCACAACCCCGTACCGTGAACCCGAAACCCCTAACCCGATAACCCCCACGAAGCCCCAAACTCGAAACCCTATGCGCTGAAAACCCCTTACCCGAAACCCCGTACCCCGAACCCGAACCCCAAACCCGAACCCGAACCCGAACCCCAAACCCGAACCTCGAAACCCCGAACCCGAATCCGCGCACCTCGAAACCCTTTACCACAAACCAAAACCTTGCACTGGAAACCCCGAACCCGAAACCCTGAACCTCGAAAACCGCGAACCCGAAACCCCGAACCCCGAACCCGAAACCCCGAACCCCGAACCCGAAACCAAAACCCGATAACCCCGAACCTCAAAAACCACGAACCCGAAACCCCCCACCCCCCACCCCGAACCTCGAAACCCCAAACTCGAAACCCTGTACCCCGCACCTGAAACCCCTCATCCGAACCCCGAACCTCGAAACCCCAGACCCGAAGCCCCCCACCCCGAACCTCGAAACCCCGGACCTGAAACCCCGCACAGCGAAACCCCGATCCCGAAACCCTCACGAAGCCCCGAACTTGAAACCCCGAACCCCGAACCGTGAAACCCCGTACCCCGAAAACCCCTTACCCAAAACCCCGTACCCCTAAACCGAACCCCCTTACCCGATAACCCCGAACCCGAACCCCTAACCCGATAACCTCGAAACCCCGAACCTCAAAAACCATGAATCCGAAACCCCGTACCCTTAACCTGAAACCCCTAACCCGAAACCCCTAACCCCTCACCTGAAACCAGACTTATTGATCCCGTTCCGTTCCGGCCGGAACGGCCCGTTCCAATGCAAAATCCGGGACAAAACGGCGATGTTTTTGTCCCGGTCAAAATCCCGGCCAGTTCCGGAAAATCCGGCCGGAACGCCCCGGTTCCGTACCGGGCGTTTATTTGCTGAAGCTGATTGAGAATTTCCAATATCAGTTCTAATTCTTTTTCTTCTCTCTTTCTCCATTGTCATGTCATCTACCAGTTGTTTCATTTGCCACTTAACCTCCGGAGGGACCTTTTTACAAGGTTCAACTTCACCTTTAATACCAGCAAGGTGGTACTTCAACCGAGTAACACCACCACCATTGATCCGTTTATTACAATAAATGCATATACTTGCATTCTTTACACCAGGAACCACCTGTCCATGAGCCCATGCTGGATCATCTGATCTTGCTGGAGCTGAATACATGGAAGTCCCACCACTAGATGAGTTTTCAGCCATGTAATTTAATCTGTTGTAAAAAGATAACACAAGTTAGGCATGTATCATTCTTTACTCCATGATGAAGAAATAGAAGAGGGTGATGCTGCAAATCCTCGTTCGGGTGATATACGTTCACAACCAAGTAGAAGAATGACAGTGCAAGGAACAAGTACATCTGGAAGAAGGATTCCTTTATTTGCTCCACGAACTACCCCGGGTTCCCAGCCTAGTATTAGAAGTGCAATGGCTACTAAAGAGATGGAACACAATGCAAGAAAAGCCGTAGCAACATGGTGGTATGATGCTAATATACCGTTTAACAGTGCTAATTCGTATTATTATCAGCCAATGCTAGATACCGTAACATCCATAGGACCTGGGTTTAAAGGCCCATCATATCATGATTTAAGAGGACCACTTTTGAAAGATGTAGTTCATGATGTCCATGAATACATTTTAAGTATCAAGGCTGATTGGAGAGTTTATGGATGTTCAATTATGGCTGACGGGTGGTCAAATAGGAGGAATGCACCAATTGTGAATTTCCTTGCCTATTCTCCGAGAGGCACCGTATTCTTGAAGTCTGTTGACACTTCAGGACTTCGAAAAGATAAAGAGACATTGCTGGAGATGTTTGATGAAGTTGTCAAAGAAGTTGGACAAGAGAATATTGTCCAATTTGTTAGTGATAATGAGGCTTCATTTAAGGCTGCTGGGAAAGCTTTGCAGCAAAGGTATGACACCTTTTTTTGGTCTCCTTGTGCTGCCCATTGCATTGATTTAATGCTAGAAAATATTTGTGATCCGAGATATTTTCCAATGATTGATGAAACCATTAAAAAGGCAAGAAATATAACCAAGTTTATATATAATCATGCATGGGTTCTAGCTTTGATGAGGAAAGAATTCACAAATGGACATGATTTATGTCGTCCTGGCATAACAAGGTTTGCAACCCATTTCTTAAGCCTCCAATGTTTACTGAAGTTTAAGAATGAGCTTGGACAGACGTTTACTTGCACAAAATGGGTTGAATCAAGTCATGGCAAAAGTCGGGTTGGAAAGGAAATTGCTGCTATAGTTTTACAAGATAAAGACTTTTGGCCGAGATGTGCACATATAGTCAACGTCAGCGAGCCTTTAGTACGAGTTCTAAGGTTAGCAGAGAGTGAAGAAAAACCATCAATGGGATATTTATATGAGGCAATGGATAAAGCAAAAGAAGCCATCAAAACAAGGTTGAAAAATAGAATGTCTCAATATGGACCATATATTCGGGTAATTGATGCTAGATGGGATAAGCAACTTAATAGTCCATTACATGCAGCAGGATGTTTTCTTAATCCTGGAATATTTTTTAGGCCTTCTTTTTCAAAACAAAGGGAGGTAACTCGAGGTTTGCTTACCACAATTATGAGATTGGTTCCTGATTGTGATACTCAAGATAACATCAGTGCCCAAATTGAGGAGTATAAGAGAGCAACTGGTCTTTTTGGTATAACCCTAGCTATTCGTCAAAGAGAAAAGTTAAATCCAGGTAATAACTTTTATTTTTTACAATATAATGTCTTTTTTTTTATCTATAATATTTGATTTATTCAAAATTTGTTATCTAGTTTCATGGTGGGAGCAATTCGGCAATGATACTCCAGAACCTCAAAAGTCTGCAATTCGAGTTCTTAGTCAATGCTGTAGTGCAACTGGGTGCGAAAGAAATTGGAGTGTATTTGAATTCATCCATTCAAAAAACCGAAATAGGCTTGAGCACAAGAGATTAAACGATTTAGTATTTGTTCGCTATAATCTAAAGATTCAACAGAGGTAAGTAAAATATCAATATTATTATATTAGTAATTATTTTCTATTACATTGCTATTAATTTTTTAATTTCTTTCGTGTTTATTCTTTGTAGGAATATGAGCAGAACAAGAGATGCTTTAGATCCGATTAGCCTTGACAACATTGATCTATTGAATGAATGGATTTGTGAAGAACCCGGTCTTCTTGATGGAGATGACATAAGTTGGGAGAGTATCGAAGCACCTTTCGCTACTTTAAATTTAGATGATGAAGAGACATGTGTAAATGAGGAGAATGAGCTTGGTGGAAATGACCAGCTATTGGAATGTCTTGTTGACGACTTTCCTTATGTTCCACAACCAGATCAAGATCCTTATTTTTATATTAATGATGTAGAAGATGTTTGATGTATTTTTCTTTTATTTTAGAACATTTTACTTTCATAATATTTTGGAATTTCAAAGATGTTTCTAATTTTGAGATTATGTTTGTATTGTATAATTTAAATTTCATTTATCTTGAATTTAAATTATACTTGTTAAATTAATATTTTATTTTTTTCATATATATAATTAAATAAACATGAACAGTACAAAACCGGAACGGAACGCCGGAATGCACCGAAACCGGAACGTTCCGTTCCAAACAAAAAACCGGAACGGTACCCGGAACGGATTTTACAACCTTGCCCGAAACCCCGTACCCGTACCCTAAACCCCAAAACCCTGAATCGCTAAACATCGAACACGAAACCCCGAACCCGACACCCCGAACCCCCTAATCCGATAACCTCGAACCCGAACCCGAACCCCTAACCCCGAACCTCGAAACCCCGAACCAGACCCCGCACAGCGAAACCCCGTACCCCAAACCCGAAACCCCGCACCGGAAACCCCTAACCAGAAACCCCGAACCCCTCACCCTCACCCTGAACCTCAAACCGCGAACCCGAAACCCCGAACCCCAACCTCGAACCTGAAACCCCGAACCCTGAACCTCGAAACCCCGAACCTCGAAAACCCCGAACCTGAAACCCCTTACCCGAACCCCGAACCTCGAAACCCCGCACCCGAAACCCACCACCCCGAACCCGAAACCCCGAACCGCGAAACATCGAACCCCAAACCCTGTACCCCAAATCCCCGAACCCCAAAACCCCGCACCCATAACCCCGAACACTGAAAACCCCTCACCCATAACCCCGAACACTGAAAACCCCTCACCCATAACCCCGAACCCTGAAAACCCCCCACGAAACCCCGAACGTCAAAAACCCCAAACCCGAAACCCCGAACCTCGAAACACCAAAACCGAAACCGTGAAACCCAGACCCCGAACCACGACACCCCGAACCCAAAACCCCGGACCCCGAACCGCGACACCCTAACCTGGAAACCCCGCACCGCCAAAACCCCGAACCCGAAACCCCGAACCACAAAAACCTGGAACCACGAAACCCGAACCCCGAAACTGGAAACCCCGAATCGCGAAACCCCTCACCCGAAACACCGAACACGAAACCCCGAAAAACCTGGTACCGCGAAACCTCGAATCCGAAACCCCTTACCCCGAAAACCCCTCACCCTAAAAACCCCTCACCCGAAACCCCCTACCCCGGACCCGAAACCCCCGACCGCGAACCCGAAACCCCGAACCGCGAAACCCTGAACCGCGAAACCCCGACACGAAACCCCGTACCCCTAACCCGCAACCCCGAACCTCAAAAACCCCGAATGGTGAAATCGCGAACCCGTAACCCTGAAAACCCGGAACCGCGAAACCCCGAACCTGAAACACCGTACCCCAAACCTAAAACCCCCAACCGCGAACTCGAAACCCCCAACCTCGAAACCCCGAACCGCGAAACACCAAACCGCGAAACCCCGAACCCGAAACCCCGAAACCCCGTACCCCGAAACCCGAAACCCCGAACCTCGAAACCCCGTACCTCGAAACCCCGTACCCGCAACCCAGAACCGCTAAACCCCGAACCCCGAACCTCAAAACCCCGAACCCGAAACCCCTGACCCGAAACCCTGAACCCCGAAAACCCATAACAGCGAAACCCTTAACCTTAACCCCCGAACCCGGAACCCCGACCCCGAACCTCAAAACCCCGGACACGAAACCCACCACCCCCCAACCCGGACCCGAAACCCCTAACCCTGAAAACCCGGAACAGCAAAACCCCTAACCCCAAACCCAAAAGCCCAGACCCCGAACCTCGAAACCCCGGACCCGAAACCCCCCACCCCCACCCCGAACCTCCAAACCCCGGACCTGAAACCCCGCACCCCGAAACCCCCGCGAAGCCCCGAACGTCGAAACCCCGTACCCCGAAAACCCCTTACCTGAAACCCCACACCTCGAAACCCCGAACCTCAAAAACCACGAACCGCGAAACCGCTAACCCGTAACCCAAACCTCAAAACCCCGAACCGGAAAGCCCGAAACCCGAAAACTTGAACACGAAACCCAGTACCACAAACCCGAAACCCAGCACCGGAAACCCCGAACCCCGAACCTTGAAACCCTGTACCCCAAAAACCCCGAACCCGAAACCCTGTACCCCGAACCCGAAACCGCTAACCCGATAACTCCGAACCCCGAAACCCGTACACCAAACCCGAAACCCTAAACCGCGAACCTGAAACCCCCAACCTCGAAACCCCGAACCTCGAAACGCCGAACCGCGAAACCCCGAACCCGAAACCCCGAAACGCCGAACCGCGAAAGCCCGAACCAGAAACCCCGGACTTGAAACCCCGAACCCGTACCCCGAACCTCAAAAATCACGAACGGTGAAACCTCGAACCTCGAAACCCTGAAGCCCGAAAACCCGTAACCACATCCCCGAACAGCGAAACCCCGAACCCGGATCTCCGAAAACCCGTACCCGCAACCCCAAACCCGTAACCCGCAACCCAGAAAACCAGTACCCCCAACCCCGTACCGCGAAACCCCGAACCCGAAACCCGGAACCCCGAAAACCCGGAACGGCGAAACCCCAAACCGAAACCCCGAACCTCCAAACCCCGTACCCGCAACCCCTAACCGCGAAACCCCGAACCCGTAACCCCGAAAACCCCGAACCGAGAAACCCCGAACCCGACACCCCGAACCTCGAAAACAGCAAACTGTGAAACCGTGAACCTGAAACCCCGAACCCCGAACACTAAACCCCGAACCAAAACCCCTAACCCTGAACCGCGAAACCCCGTACCGCGAAACCCCGTACACAAACTCCAAACCCCGAACCCGGAACCTCGAAACCCCGAAACCCCTATACTGAAACCCCGTACCCCAAACTCCAAACCCCGAACCCAGAACCTCGAAACCCGGAACCCGAAACCCCGAACCCGAAACCCCGAACCGTGTAACACCGAACCCGAAACCCCGAAAACCCGAAACCACGAAACCCGAAACCCGAAACCAGAAACCTCGAACCACGACACCCCGAACCGCGAAACCCCCGCAACCCCGGACCCCGAAACCTTGAACCCGAAACCCCGAAAAACCGGCGCCGCAAAACCCCTTACCGCTTACCCCGAACCCTGAAACCCTGAACTTGAAACCCCGAAACCTGAAACCCCGAACTCGAAACCCCGAACCTCGAAAACCACGAACAGTGAAACCTCAAAACCGAAACCCCGATCCCCGACACCCCAAACCCTACACCCCGAACCGCGAAACCCCGAACCCGAAACCTGGAATTGCGAAACCCCGAACCCCGAAACCCTGAACCCGAAACTCCAAACCTCCAAAACCGCGAACCTCGAAAACCGCGAACCAGAAACCCCGAACCCAAAAACGAAACCCCGAACCCCGAACCTCGATACCCCGTACCCCAAAAACCCCGTACCCGAAACCCCTAACCCGATAACCCCGAACCTCCAAGACCACGAACCCCAAAAACCCTGAACGCGAAACCCCATAGCCCGAAACCCCAAACTAGAAACCCCGGACTTGAAACCCCGAACCCCCGAACCTCGAAAATCACGAACTGTGATACCTCGAACCTCGAATCCGTGAACCCCGAAAACCCGTAACCACAACCCAGAACAGCGAAACCCCGAACCCCGATCCCCGAAAACCCATACCCGCAAGCCCGAACCTGTAACCGGAACCCCGAAAACCCGTACCCCCAACCTCGTACCGCGAAACCCCGACACGGAAACCGTGAACCCGAAACCCCGAACCGCGACACCCTGAACCTGAAACCTGAAACCCCGAAAACCCCGAACCGTGAAACCCCGAACACGAAACCCGACAACCCCGAACCAAAACCCCTAACCCTGAACCTCGAAACCCCGTACCGCGAAACCTCGTACATAAACTCCAAACCCCGAACCCGGAACCTCGAAACCCCGAAACCCCTAACCTGAAACCCCGTACCCCAAACTCCAAACCCCGAACCCGGACCTCGAAACCCAAAACCCGAAACCCCGAACCACGAAACACCGAACCCGAAACCCCGAAAACCCGGAACCACGAAACCCTAAACCCGAAACCAGAAACCCCGAACCACGACACCCCGAACCGCGAAACCCCCGCAACCCCGAAACCTCGAACCCGAAACCCCGAAAAACCGGCGCCGCAAAACTACTTACCCCTTACCCCGAACCCTGAAACCCTGAACTCGAAACCCCGAAACCTGAAACCCTGAACTCGAAACCCCGAACCTTGAAAATCGCGAACAGTGAAACCTCGAAACCGAAACCCCGATCCCCGACACCCCAAACCCTACACCCCGAACCGCGAAACCCCGAACCCGAAACCTGGAATCGCGAAACCCTGAACCCGAAACTCCGAACCTCGAAAACCGCGAACCTCGAAAACCGCGAACCCGAAACCCCGAACCCAAAAATGAAACCCTGAACCCCGAACCTCGATACCTCGTACCCCAAAAACCCCGAACCCGAAACCCCTAACCCGATAACCCCGAACCTCCAAGACCACGAACCCCAAACCCGAACCCCCCAACCGCGAACCGGAAACCCCCAACCTTAAAACCCCCAACCTCGAAACCCCTAACCCGATAACCCCGAACCTCAAAACCCCGAACCTCCAAGACCACGAACCAGAAACCCCGTACCCCAAACCCGAAACCCCAAACCGCGAACCTGAAACCCCGAACCGTGAATCCCCGAACCTCGAAACGCCGAACAAGAAACCCTGGACCTGAAACCCCGAACCCGTACCCTCGAACCTCGAAAATCGCGAACGGTGAAACCTCAAACCTCAAAACCCTAAACCCCGAAAACCCTTAAACACGACCCCGAAAAGCGAAACCCCGAACCCGGATCCCCGAAAACCCGTACCCGCAATCCCGAACCCGCAACCCGTAACCCCGAAAACCCGTACCCCCAACCCCGTACTGCAAAACCCCGAACCCAAAACCTGGAACCCCGAAAACTCGGAACGGCAAAACCCCGAACCGAAACCCCGAACCCCGAAAACCCCGAACCACGAAACCCCGAACTCGAAGCCCGACAACCCCGAACCAAAACCCCTAACCCCGAACCTGGAAACCCCGAACCCGAAACCCCTAACCTGAAACCCGCACCCCAGACTCCAAACCCCGAACCCGGAACCTCGAAACCCCGAACCCGAAACACCGAACCGCGAAACACCGCACTCGAAACCCCGAAAACCCGGAACCGTGAAACCCCAAACCCGAAGCCAGAAACCACGAACCTCGAAAACCACGAAGTGTGAAAACCCGAACCTCGAAACCCCGAAGCACGACACCCCGAACCCGACACCCCGAACCGCGAAACCCCCGCAACCCCGGACCCCGAAACCTCGAACCCGAAACCCCGAATCCCGAAAAACCTGCGCCGCAGAACCCCTTACCCCGAACCCTGTAACCCTGAACTCAAAACCCCGAACCTCGAAAACCGCGAACGGTGAAACCTCGAAATCAAAACCCCGATCCCCGAATCCCGCGCCGCGAGACCCCGAACCCCGACACCCCAAACCCTACACCCCGAACCGCGAAACCCCGAAATCGAAACCCGGAACCGCGAAACCCCGAACCCCGAAAGCCTGAACCCGAAACTCTGAACCTCCAAAACCGCGAACCTTGAAAACAGCAAACCCGCAACCCCGAACCCCGAACCCGAAAACGAAACCCCGAACCACGAAACCCCGTACCCCAAAAACCCTAAACCCGAAACCCTGTACCCCGAACCCGTAACCCCTAACCCGATAACCCCGAACCTCGTAACGCCGAACCTCGAAAGGCCGAACCATGAAACCCTGAACCCGAAACCCCGAACCCCGAAACCCCGTACCCCGAAACCCCGAACCAGAAACCCCGAACCCGAACCCCTGAACCTCGAAAATCGTGACCTGTGAAACCTCGAACGTCGAATCCCTGAACCCCGAAAACCCGTAACCACAACCCCGAACAGCAAAAACCCGAACCCGGATCCCTGAAAACCCGTACCCGCAACCTCGAACGCGTAACCAGGAACCCCGAAAACACGTACCCCCAACCGTGTACCGCGAAACCCCAAACCCCAAACCCGGAACCTCGAAAACCCAGAACGGCGAAACCCCGAATCCCGAACCCCGAAACCCTGAAACCCCGCAACCCCGAACCCTAAAACCCCGAACCCGAGACCCCGAACCACGAAACCCCGTACCGCAACCCCGAACCGCGAAACCTCGAATTAAAATTATTAATTTTAATACTTCATATAAACCAAAATAAAAAAAAATATTTAATTATTCTTTTGAATATAAAAGTTTAAGATTAATGCATAATAAAAATTAAATAATTTTTTTTATATGTTTCTATCTTTTCACCATAACCAAACATAATAAAAAAAAACTAATTATTTATATGATAGATGAGTACTTAAATATAACCGTTTTTTCCTACTCTCTTCTATTTCAGAACGGCAGACTTTCCCGCCTGGAGCCAAGGATTCGAAATAGAGAACGGTAAAATCGAGAGAGTGCCGTTGGCACTTGACGAATCTGTTACATAGAGCAGAGATTAGTATTCTTTCTTGTTATTCTAAAACTAATGAAAACAACGAACAGCTCTAATGTTATCTTCAAGATCCAGATCTCCAATCCTCCTCCTCTTCACAATCTGTCTTTTCGCTTTTTCTCATCTTTTCTTACTCCTCTCTCTCTCTACCCGTCACCCTTCAGCCTCTCTATACCCTAACACTAACCCTAATCTCTCTCTCGATCCTCTTTCTCCTCTCCGTTTCCTGCTACAAGCGAAGAGGATGTGTTAAAGATTCGACGATCAATTGTTTTCCAAAGAGCGCAATCGATTTTACAGAGAACCATACTACGCGTTGGATTTGCGAATTGGGGTTGACATTTACGAGATGCCAGCAAAATTCACCTACGATTTGCTTTGTGTTTAGAAATACTTGTAGAGACACTGATAATCTCACCTCTGATGGCAGCCCCGTCCATCGATTAATCGACCAGGCATCATTGCATTTCGTCACTATCATCAGAGTAATTTTATATATTTTTGCAGAATTAGTTATTGTACCTGTGATTATAACGTGCGTGCAGCATTCTGTTGATTATTGGCTTTGGGCGGACCTGATTGGGCCCGAATCGGTGAGGTTGTTGAAAAGTTTAGAAAGAGAGTGCTCGAGGTATGTTTTTTTGTTCTCCCCCTATAATCTTGATTTTCAACTTTGGAAATAAATGAATTCTGTAAATTAGGGCTTGGCACCTTGCTTGACAATATGAAGCGTAATGTATGTGATTATAATTTAGGAAAATGGGACCATTATTTTTCAGAAAAGTATGTGATTATAATTTTATTTCTTTCTAGTTCTGCATCAAGATGGAAAATCACTTAATTCTGTAGCTTACAAAAATCATGTGTTTGATGGAAAACTTTGCGAGGATAGGGCTTTTTCATGTATCTTGCAAAACACATTCTTTGTGGGGACATGGACAATCTTTTGGTGGATATCACAAATCCATTTTGTTTCAGATAACAGCTGTGTGAAGAAAATAAAAGACATTTTATGTCTCAATTTTTGCAATGTTGATGGATTAGATTCTTCAAACACATATACAGCTGATTTGGAGAATGAGAAGCTGTAGCTGATATTTCCTGATATTTCCTGGTGTTATTGATTAGTAGCATTTTTCACGTAAGAAATTTTCTTTGATTGAAGAATTTAACCAATTAGTTTGTTGCATTTTTGGACAGACCCAAGCGGAATGTGATTACTTAATCAATCTTGCAAAGCCACATATGCAAAAGTGGATGGTTGCTGACAGTTCATCCGGGAAGAGTAAAGATACTTGGTGGGTTTTTCCTTCTATAAATTGTACACTCTTGTTCTTGAGTTTTGTTAATGGATGTTCTTGATGCTCTTCTTTCAATTAGTTTGCTTTTATACTTTGTTGATATTAATTGGAATTAATGATGCTTTTTGATATTTAGAGAGCGTACGAGTTCTGGAACATTTCTACCAAGAGGTCGTGACAAAATCATTAGAGATATTGAGAAAAGAATTACTGATTTTAGCTTTATTCCCGTGTATGTTGTTTCAGCTTCATTTCTTTCAATTAGTTTGCTTGTATACTTGGTTGATACAAGTGGAATTAATGATGTTTTTTGATATTTAGAGTGCGTACGAGTTCTGGAACATTTCTTCTTGAAGGATATCATCTATTAGTCCCTCAGGTGCGTAGGAGGGCATCTTTTGTATTTGCTATTCTGTTGTCAAATAATCCTGTTGTGATTGGTGTATTAATTCCTTCTCTGTGATGTGCGTTTACCATTATTTGTATTATGTATTTGATTTTTCCTTTCTGATCATTGATCTAAAGTCCTTTGTGTACTGTTTTCTTGGTAGGTAGTCCATTCCTAGATGTTCGTTTTGAGAACCGTCGTTCTATTCCTTTCTTTGTTTTAAACCCTTCCATGTCTTTTATTTTCACTTCCTGTTGGTACTGAATCCTTTTTTATTATCAATTCTTTGTTCTATAATATTTCTTTCTAAACGTGTTTGCTCTGATACCAGATTTCAAAGCGCACGTGTTTGTTGATTCTTTGATTAAACATCTTAGCTTGATTTCACCAAACTCAAACAAGTTGTGCTGCCAATTCTACTAGAAACAGGTTGCCTTGCTCTCTTTGCTTTCCTTACGATATTTTTTTTCCATTGATTGCATCTCCATCACGCTGCTTATCTGCCAACCTTCATTATAGGTCGCTTAATGCTTTAACATTATTGGTTAATAAACACTTGCTGCTTTTCTTTGTCTTAAGGCAATGCTTCTTTTCTTTTCATTACTCTGCGTTTTTCTATTGACTCGGGTATTATTGGTAAAGGTCTAGTTTGAACTTTGCAACACAGCGCAGTAAATATCCATATGTATTAATGCGAGATGCATCAGAGTGCACATCAAATGACAGGGAGAAGTTCCTTAAATCTGAGAAATCACGAAGCATCATAGCTCTTTCTAAAAACTTCATGAAATGCACCGTCACCAAATATGCCTTCTTCTTCACAGTCCAGATTGGGGACTGACATCCATAGGTTTTTCCATCTTTAGATTTGGTGACATGTTAATGCTTTGTCTGACAGCTGCAAGGTCCTGTTGGTTTTGCATAGAAGGGTTATGGTGGGATCTGTGTCATAGATTATGCAGCTCGATTTATCACATTCAAATCCATTTTATTGAATCTTTATTTGATTTTATTATTAGAGCTGATTAAAGAAATTGCATGCATAAATTTTCCCCCTTATCTTCTTCGATATTATCTTCTCTCTTCATCTTCTTACATACACCAGCTTAACTATGTTAGAGTTCAATAATCTGTTACTCTTACCAATCTCTTCTTCTTGTTGACGACATCATATCTCATTACAACTCCAAAAGCTTGTATAAATATATGTTATCTATAATTAATTTTTTTATTAAAAATCATTTGATTATATTCTTTCAATAATCGATACAGAGGGTATTTTGAATTTTTGCAATCATTTTAACACCAGTTTGAAATTTTCCTACATTCTTTCAATTTCATGTCTTCAAGCCGGGTTGACTGTTGACCTAGTAGATCAACCCACAACCTGGTTGACCTGACCAGACTTGAGTGAGACTCAATCAGGCCAACTCCAAGGGTTTCTTTTTTAATTTTTTGTCTAAAAATACATTGTTTCAGTTTCATTTAAAAAACAAAAAAAAACAAAACTGAAACAATGTCGTTTCAGGGTTGACTTAGCCATCTTGTGACCTGGGCCTTGAGCCGAGCCAGATAATATGCTAGTTCTTAGAACATCGGGAAGGACAGGTAATATAGCATAGCATTTTTTCTGGCATATTTTATATCATATCCCTTTCCTCGACCATGTTCTGCGCTTCTTGCTTTTGGCATGGCCATTTTCACTCGTGATTCTAGTTAATTTGCTAAAGTAGACAAAGTAAGGAAACTAGCAAGAATCATAGGAGCTTGATTTATCTTAGTATAAAAAAAAAAAAGAAATTATCGTTGGAAATCAGAAGCACTAGTTAATTTGTTTATTTGTTTTTTGTTTTTTTAAGGTCATGAGTAGATTTATAATGCTTTTTAAGGTGTTTAAAAGTGTTTTGGTTTTAAAAAGGTTTTTTAGGAAAAAAAACTTTAGTCTTGATTTTCAGCCACCATAGTGACCAATTGGTTGATTATTTCTCATATCTTATTATGTTCATCTTTGTTATTCAAGAAGCTTGCTCCGAGCTTTTCAGTTGTCATTGGTCAACTTTGCCATGTTGCTATATGTTTTTGTTGTTGAAGTTTTATCTACTTCAAATGTTAGAAAAGACCGACACATACAAATCTGACCTAAAAAAAAATTAAACAACATTAAAGCTTGTCTTTTTAGGTAGGGTGCATTGGAGGTTATGCTTGGGAGACTAATCTTGCTAGAATTGGAGCTCTAAAACTTAAGAGATGGGCATAAATATGAGGAGATGTTGAACTGCCGGCATTGCTGATAATTTTATCAAACCATAAAAAAACAAGAAAAATGGATATCCTAAAGATAAAATTTAATTTTATTCCCTTTAGAGATGTGTAATTTCATGTCTTAATGTTCAAAGTAAATTATTGTATAAAGAACTGAATTTTATACAAGAAGTTATGACAAAAACAAAATGGGTGTCGTAAGTTAGGTAACGAGAATTTAAGAAAAAATTCTTTTTAAAAAATATTTTTATGTGTTGATTTAAGATTGTTATTATGAAATAATAATACAGACTGGAATGATGAAATGATATGATGAGTATATGATTGTAGGGGGGAACTCAGGAGCCATGCAACAACTGCTAGAAACCACAAGTTGAGGCATACAATAGGTAGGTATCATTTATCCACTCTTTTATTGATTATATAAAGAATGATAATATTTGTATATTTTGAATGGTATGGGTTATAATTGCTGCAAGGAAAAATACAATTGATATGAGAATGAAATTAAATAAAAATATAATGTATATGTCTATATACAGAATAAACACTACTAAAAACATATGCTATTAGCAACTGATATTAGCAATGGAAAATTTTTGTTGCTAATATTGTGTTTAGCAACGAAAAATCCGTTGCTAAAAAAATAATAAATTATTCAGAAAAATAAAATAAAATATTTTATGAATTTGTTGCTGGTGGGATTTTGTAGCTAATATTTGTGTGTAGAGAATTTTTTATTAGAAATGTAAGCAAATAGGATCAGTGGAATTAGTTGTTCTGCTTGCCTAAAGAATGAAGTTGTTATTGCAATTATTTTGTTCTGCATAGTTTTATAAAAGGAAATTGAGAATGTTTTTTCTTTGATTCTACAACTTAAAACACAAAGCAATTGATTTTTCAGGCATTCATAATTTCGTTAAATTGAAATTGAAAAGAATAAAGACTATAATTAAGAGCTAAAAAATCAAGAGGTTGAAGGTACATTATTTTTATCCAACAATTCTCCAACAATCTTTGATATTCTTCCAACAATTCTCCAACAATTCTCCACCAAGAGGCTCTGCATGCACTTTGATATTCTTCCAACAATTCTCCAGGTCACGGTTCGAGATGGTCAACCCAACTTATCCTATTTTTTTAAAAAAAAATAATAATAAAAGCAACCTTGTTTGGATCGATTTGTTTTTGTAAAAAAAATCAACAAGTTTTTTAACAATATTCTATCATGTGTTGACCTTTGTTTTTGATAAGCTTAGTCCGAGTCAATTGTTTTTTTAGTTTTTTTTAAAGTTGAACAAGTGCATATCTCAGATCAACATATCGTGCGAGTCATAATTTTATAGCTAAAATTATTAATTTTAATACTTAATATAAAATAAAATAAAAAATAATATTTAATTAGTATTTTGAATATATAAATTTAGGATTAAACCGAGAAAACCGGTAAAAAAATAGCCGAAAAACTGAACCGATACAAAAACTGATAATAAAATTTTGAAAAATGTCCTGTTTGATTCGATATCGGTTTTGTAAGGCAAAAACCGAATAAACCGAAATGAACCGAACCGGTTCACAATTAATCTATCTACTATAAATAGAAAACTTTCTAACTCTTTCCTAAATGGCCTAACCCTAGTCGCCCCCTCCCTTACCTCCCTCCCTTCCCTTCCCTTCCCTCTGTTACTCTATAATCTGCATTCAACAACCATCATTTAAACCAAGACACAATCTTTAAAGTAGGTAATCATCATATTCCCTGGTTAATTAACTCGGGGAAGGAGGTTTCCTGGTAGGGTTTGGGAACTTTAGAGGAGGTAATTTGTAACGGGCTTTAAGTCTTGAAATTGTTCTCATTGGCTTGGTGGGGATTTCCTCTGTTTCTTCTGGATTAAATCCTTCATTATATCATTGTTTTATGTTTGTTATTTTTTGTAGGTTGCAAACTATAATTTTCATAGAGTTTCTCTGGAAAATTGATTGTTCTTAGATTGTTGTCATTCTTTGTGACTCTCATGGTATTTCTCAAGTCAAGAGTGTTACTGGGAACCATGGTATGTATATCTCTTTGTTGCTGCTAGGATTTTGTAGTTAATTTGTGTGTGTAGAGAATTTTTTATGAGAAATGTTAGCAAATAGGATCAGTGGAATTAATTGTTCTGCTTGCCCAAAGAATGGAGTTATTATTGCAATTATTTTGCCTTGCATAGTTTTATAAGAGGAAACTGGGAATGTTTTTTTCTTTGATTCTGTGACTTAAAACACAAAGCATGTGATATTTCAGGCATTCACAATTTCTTTAATGTATTTCAACGAGCAAAGAATTAATTTTGTGGACATGGGAACTTGTTGATGTTGTCGAATCCACTGCCAATTAAACTTAAATTGTGTGATACACAATTTAAGTTTATAAGAATATTAATTTTGTTTTGTAGTAATCTAATTATTCGAGGCTGCCATGTTTATTCTTCAAGTTGTTTATTTTGTGGTTTTTATGTTCCTCCCACTGTGATAACTGATACGTGTTTATATTTGCAATATATATATATATATATATATATATATATATATATTGCAAATATAAATTTATTATGCATATATCTGATATTTTTATTTGGTAATTACAGATCGAAGGTTACATCCAGCAACGGGTCATAATTAATTCAAAACCCAGTGTATTTATTGAAGTTTTGTATGTTAATGTTGCTTGCTATTTGTTTTGAAGCCCTGTGAAGGCAAATTTTGTAATTTAATTTTTAACTTGTTCACTTTTGCAATTAAAATTGCGACTCATGTTCAATTAAACAAAACAAAATAATAGTATTAGAAAGGGAAAAAAAAACTTAATAAACATAATATTGATACTAACAATTTAATACAAATTAGTGGCAAAAAAAATTAAAATACATTGGGAATTATATTTTATTAATATTAATTGTAAGCCCATTAGAAAGCGCCCATCAGATGGCCCATCAAAAAGCCCAAAAAAACAAATTGGTTTTCCCATTTTTTTTAATCATAAAAACTGAATTGAAATTGGTCGATTTTTACTAGGTTTAGTTCGGTTCGGTTATTTTTTAAAAAAATATATATTTTTGGTCCAGTTACTTTTTTTGGTAAAAAACGAACCGAACCAAAAGCTCACCCCTAAATCCAACGATATTTCCCTGTAATATGAAATAATTTTTTTTTTTTTGTTATTTAGCCTAATATTAGTAATTGGAACCATTATCAACTCATGGACCTTGAACGAGCTATGCAAGATAAACTCATTGGTGAAGGTAATAAAATACTAATTTTTTTTTTTCAATTTCATGCATTTCCATTGACAAATCTCTGATTATTTGACGGAGGAAGAGAGAATTAACCACTAATTCAACAATGGGCCGAAAATATATAATTTTCGGTTTTGGTTACTTTTTTGATAAAAACCAAACTGAACCGAAAAGATTGGTGAGAGCTGGATCTTCTTCTTGATTGGTGAGAGCTTTGGAATTGAGTTTCGTGGTCTTAATTTTATTAATAAAAAGATTAATTTTATCTTGTTTACTAGATATATGGTGGTGTAGTAGGCTGAAGTTCTCGACAAGGCAGATGGAATTAAAAGAGAACATTAGCATTTTTGCATCTTCTTCTCTATTGTTACTAACTTGTTCATTCTTGGGTCATTTCATCTTAGCTCTGTGCCATACATTATGCTTGATTCATACAGAATTTGATGGATTCCAAGTGGGTTGTGGCTGCCTCAAAATCATGACCACAATTGTTTTGTCATGAAGTATTCATTGTGAATGTTAAGGAATCTGCGTATGCCATTTAAGTTGCTTTTATTTCTGATTACGTTTCTATTTTTAGTTCTAGGTTAGGATGTCTATTGTGGTGGATTTTAGATATTCTATTTTTGAACAAGTCATTCTGATTGATCTATTGAACAATGAAATGAAGAAGTAAATAAGTAAAAAAAATATTGACTCGTGTTTATTCTCAAAACTCGTGGCTAAAAAAAACAATGAAGTCCAACCCCTTGCAAATCAAACACCAAAGCATAAAATGGAAAAACAAATCAAAAAGATAAAATGATATACAATAAAAAATTGTATTTAAATGAATTAATGTGTCAAAATAACAATCAACTTAAGGGCAATCAAATTTTTTTTAGAGGGATAAATAAATTAAAAACTTTTCACAAAGGAAAAAAAGAAAAAAGAATGAGGGACGAATTTGAAACAAACTAATCACAATAGACTTGAGTTAAAGAATGAAATTAAAAACCAATAAGACTTTTATAGAAAAGTCAAGAAAAAAATTAAAAGAATAAGGATACAATTGAAGACTTGATATATGCGAAGTAAGAGAGTAAAAAATAAAAGAATAAGGATTGGATTGTAAAAATTTGTATATACAAATTGCAGTTGAAGGACTAAATAAAAAAATGAAACTTGTATAGAATGGTCTAGAAAACAAATTGAAATTGAAAAGAATAAAGACTGTAATTAAGAACTAAGAAAATGAAGAGGTTGAAGGTACATTTTTTTTATCGAAGAAAAGAGAAAAGAAGAAGAAGAAAATAGAATTGCTACCATCAACAAACCAACCGCTTTTCTTTGACACGTGTCGCAACAATTCTTCCAACAGTGCAGTAGAAAAGGTGATTTGGACACCAAGAGGCTCTGCATGCACTTTAATATTCTTCCAACAATTCTTCAGGTCACGGTTCGAGATAGTCAACCCCACTTATCCTAATTTTAAAAAAATATAATAAAAGCAACCTTGTTTTGATCAATTTTTTTTTTTAAAAAAAAAACATTAACAAGTTTTTTGATAATATTTTATCATGTGTTGAGCTTGGTTTCTGATAAAATTGGGTT
The DNA here is from genome assembly GCA_964035475.1 of Salix caprea. NCBI lineage: Eukaryota > Viridiplantae > Streptophyta > Magnoliopsida > Malpighiales > Salicaceae > Salix > Salix caprea. Next base: position 5,210,256 of record OZ037756.1, read on the forward strand.
CAGTCCATCATTTTTTTATTTGTTTTTTAAACTTGCACAAATGCATATCTTAGATCAACATTGTATAATTAAAATTATTAATTTTAATACTTCATATAAACCAAAATAAAAAAATAATATTTAATTATTATTTTGAATATATATATATATATATATATATATATATATATATATATATAAATTTAAGATTAATACATAATAAAAATAAAATAGATTTTTTTTTATATTTTTGTATCTTTTCACCAGAACCAAACATAATAAGAAAAACTAATTATTTATATTATAGATGAGTACTTAAATATAACTTTTTTTTCCTTGTATCTTGTATTTCAGAACACAAGACTTTCCCGCCTGGAGCCGAGCATTCGAAATAGAGAACGGTAAAATCGAGAGAGTGCCGTTGGCACTTGACGAATCTGTTACATATAGCAGAGATTAGTATTTTTTCTTGTTATTCTAAAACTAATGAGAACAACAAACAACTCTAATGTTATCTTCAAGATCCAGATCTCCAATCCTCCTCTTCACAATCTGTCTTTTCGCTTTTTCTCATCTTTTCTTACTCTTCTCTCTCTCTACCCGTCACCCTTCAGCCTCTCTATACCCTAACACTAACCCCAATCTCTCTCTCGATCCTCTTCCTCCTCTCCGTTTCCTGCTACTAGCGAAGAGGATGTGTTAAAGATTCGACGATCAATTGTTTTCCAAAGAGCGCGATAGATTTTACAGAGAACCATACTACGCGTTGGATTTGCGAATTGGGGTTGACGTTTACGAGATGCCGACAAAAATCACCTACGATTTGCTTTGTGTTTAGAAATACTTGTAGAGACACTGATAATCTCACCTCTGATGGCAGCCCCGTCCATCGATTAATCGACCAGGTATCATTGCATTTCGTCACTATCATCAGAGTAATTTTATACATTTTTGCAGAATTAGTTATTTTACCTGTGATTATTACGTGCGTGCAGCATTCTGTTGATTATTGTCTTTGGGCGGACCTGATCGGGCCCGAATCAGTGAGGTTTTTGAAAACTGTAGAAACAGAGTGCTCGAGGTATGTTATTTTTTCTCCCCCTATAATCTTGATTTTCAACTTTGGAAATAAATGAATTCTGTAAATTAGGGCTTGGCACCTTGCTTGACAATATGAAGCGTAATGTATGTGATTATAATTTAGCGAAATGGGACAATTATTTTTCAGAAAAGTATGTGATTATAATTTTAGTTCTTTCTAGTTCTGCATCAAGAAGGAAAATCACTTAATTCTGCAGCTTACAAAAATCATGTGTTAGATGGAAACCTTTGTGAGGATAGGTGACGTAGCGGAATGTCATTAGCAAAAAAGAAAGAACAAGGATCACCGTCCCTATTCTTAGAATTACTCGAATCCACGAGCAGAAAGAAACAGAGCAGTATCTCTGTATGAAATTCTTATTCAATTCAAATTCAGAAGTGTCTTCTTACGTAGGTGGCCACTCATATTTATAAGTTGCCAACCCTAGTCTTACTCACACAACAACAATAAAAAAGGAAAATAGGGGTAACATATCCCGTGATGACCTCTTCGTTTGCTTCCTTGGACTGTTCTGCATCAATAGGGTTTTTTCATTTATCTTGCAAAACATATTCTTTGTGGGGACATGGACAATCATTCGGTGCATTTTATCATATATCCATTTTATTTCAGATAACAGCTGAGTGAAGAAAATAAAAGACGTTTTATGTCTCAATTTTTGCAATTTTGTTGGATTAGATTCTTCATGCATGTATACAACTGATCTGGAAAATAAGAAGTTGTAGCTGATTTTGATTGTGTTGCTAAGTTTAAAATAAAAAGCTTGCCCACGAGTTTGCGTGACACGAAATGCATATCAGAGTTTGTCAAAATCTTCAAAATTTGGAGTTCCCTTCTTGTAGAGAATGAAGCTAATTAGCATTATAGTGACCGAGGTATGATTTTTCTCTCTCCCTATAATATTGATTTTCAACTTTGGAAATAAATGAGTCCTGCATAATAGGCCTTGGCACCTTGCTTGACAATATGAAGCGTAATGTATGTGATTATAATTTAGCTAAATGGGACAATTATTTTTCATAAAAGTATGTGATTATAATTTTATTTCTTTCTAATTCTGCATCAAGAAGGACAAATCACTTAATTCTGGTAGCTTACAAAAACCATAAGCTACATGGAAACCTTTGCGAGGATAGGGCTTTTTCATGTATCTAGCAAAACACATTCTTTGTGGGGACATAGACAATCTTTTGGTGACTTTTATGACAAATCCATTTTATTTTAGATAACAGCTGTGTGAAGAAATTAAAAGACATTTTATGACTCAATTTTCGCAATTTTGTTAACTTTAAAATACAGCTGATTTGGAAAATGAGAAGCTGCAGCTGATTTTTGCTATGTTGCTAACTTTAAAATAAACAGCTTGCCCAAAACTAGGTAATTGTTGAGGCCTCCGACCCTTTCGCTTATTATGGAGATTGCTTTATTTGTTTCTTCCAGTGATGTTGTACAACCAGGTTGACTATCAAATTTTTTTAGCCTTGCTCAAATTCAGGGAATGACAGAAACCTTGCCAAGGTTTGTGACTCTATTAAAGTTTACATAATTTCAGATTTCATTTATTTTTTTGTTGTTTGATTGAGCTATTGAATGATATCTTTATTTTCTTGGATCTTTTGCCAAGTGAAATAATCAAACCTATGAAATATGTTCCCACTCATCCCTTTACCGTGTATAGCCCATACCACTTGCATTTTCATTGTTCCTGCTCTTTTAGTTAAGTTACTACCTTTTTTTAATTGATTCATATTTAGACTAACAACTTCTCTTTTCTTTTGAGTTACCTTTGCTCCCCATTTTGTTAGGCTTGGGCTTAATGCATTCTTAGCTACTTGCTGCAGCTCCCCATCTTCCAAGGTAAAGTTGCGTGCACTAGTTTTTATTTTTGTTAATATTTAAGTTATAACCTGAGTGGTGACCCCCTCTCTCCCTCATCTATCTCTTCTTTTTCTTTCTTTTTATTATGTAGAAAACAACACACAACTCCCTCTTATTTTATCACAAATCATGCTCTTATAATCACAAATTTGGCTACCTCAACACCAAATCTAATAGTGTAAACCAGAATGTCTGACTGGATCTATCCAGAACTCAAACCATCTGAATCATCATCAGTTACCCCGATATTTCCTTGTGTTATTGATTAGTAGCATTTTTCACTTAAGAAATTTTCTTTGATTGAATAATTTAACCAATTAGTTTGTTGCATTTTTGGACAAACCCAAGCGGAATGTGATTACTTAATCAATCTTGCAAAGCCACATATGCAAAAGTGGATGGTTGTTGACAGTTCATCCGGGAAGAGTAAAGATACTTGGTGGGTTTTTCCTTCTATAAATTGTACACTCTTGTTCTTGAGTTTGTTAATGGATGTTCTTGTTGCTCTTCTTTCAATTAGTTTGCTTGTATACTTTGTTGATATTAATTGGAATTAATGATGCGTTTTGATATTTAGAGAGCGTACGAGTTCTGGAACATTTCTACCAAGAGGTCGTGACAAAATCATTAGAGATATTGAGAAAAGAATTGCTGATTTTAGCTTTATTCCCGTGTATGTTGTTTCAGCTTCACTTCTTTCAATTAGTTTGCTTGTATACTTGGTTGATACAAGTGGAATTAATGATGCTTTTTGATATTTAGAGGGCGTACGAGTTCTGGAACATTTCTTCTTGAAGGATATCTTCTTTTAGTTTGCTTTAAGAGTTTTTACTTTCTATTATGAAATAAAAAAGTTTTCCACCGTAGACTTCTTGCTTGTTTTCTTCTTTTTTCTGTGTCCTTTGATATTATTAAAAAAACTTTTCAACAGGACATTTCTAGCTCTTTTTCTTGTCTCCGATGTCATTTGATATCCTTTTTTTTACTTGTTAGGTGTAATGTTTGGATATTGAGGTCCATAATTCTTATCAATGTGTTTAACATTTCTTTTGTATTTGTTAGAAATCAAGATTACAAATTGGTCCTCCTGTTACTTGTTCAATTTTATTCAGTAATCTTCGGGTATATTGGGACTGTCTTGAATCTCTTCCAAATGTAGTCATTTTATTATGAATTGATTTCTCATGATGTTTTGTTGTATGTTTTCTGTTTTTATCGGTTCTTTTGCTTCAGGGGCAAAATGTTCACTAAGTGGTCTTAATTCTTTGAGGTAAGGTTGTAGTCCTAATTATTCTCCTATAAAGTCTGTTCTTATGAGGATGTGACTGGTGTAATACTACTGATGTTGTTGCGTAAGGATACAAAGGTTGCTATTCCTTGTTCTGAACTTCCAAAATAAATATTTCTGGCTATCTTCATTGACATATTTCTTAAGATATATTGGTTTTTTTTCCAATATATTCTTGGGTTATGATAATTTATCTCGTGATGGCTCATGATATAATTAGATCTGTTAAGTTGCCTTTTCTTCTTCTTTTAATTCATTAATTTCTATGTGTTATTAGTTGGATTTTGTCTAGGCTATTTCTTGCATTGTTTAATTCTGGTTTTCTTTTCTCCTTTCATTTAGTCATTGCTAAAGGGACAATTTTCTGGGTTTGTAAATAGATCTATTCTTTCATAAATGTGAGCTAATGAAAGTAGTTTGCTTATGTCATCATTAATGTGAATAGAGAATTTGGGATGCAATGTAAATATTGATTTTGTGTGACTAAGGTTTCCTCAAATCATGCGTAGGAGGGCATCTTTTGTATTTGCTATTCTATTGTCAAATAATCCTGTTGTGATTGGTGTATTGATTCCTTCTCTGTGATGTGCGTTTACCATTATTTGTATTATGCAGTTGATTTTCCTGTCTGATCATTTTTTATTTGATCTAAAGTCCTTTGTATACTTGCTTTTGTGTACTGTTTTCTTGGTAGGTAGTCCATTCCTAGATGTTTGTTTTGAGAACCATCGTTCAATTCCTTTTTTTTGTTTTAAACCCTTCCATGTCTTTTATTTTCACTTCCTGTTGGTACTGAATCCTTGTTTATCATCAATTCTTTGTTCTATAATATTTCTTTCTAAAAGTGACGAGTTGTCTGATTGATTTAATGATGAGGTTCTGTTTTAATGGGTCTTCAAATAATTCTTTGTTCTACAAATGCATGGTTGATGACAGTTCATCCGGGAAGAGTAAAGATATTGGTGGGTTTTTCCTTCAATAAATAGTACTCTTGTTCTTGAGTTTTGTTAATGGATGTTCTTGTCGCTCTTCTTTCAATTAGTTTGCTTGTATACTTTGTTGATATCAGTTGGAATTAATGATGCGTTTTGATATTTAGAGAGCGTACGAGTTCTGGAACATTTCTACCAAGAGGTCGTGACAAAATCATTAGAGATATTGAGAAAAGAATTGTTGATTTTAGCTTTATTCACGTGTATGTTGTTTCAGCTTCACTTCTTTCAATTAGTTTGCTTGTATACTTGGTTGATACAAGTGGAATTAATGATGCTTTTTGATATTTAGAGTGCGTACGAGTTCTGGAACATTTCTTCTGGACGAATATCTTCTTTTAGTTTGCTTTAAGATTTTTTTCATTTTATTATGAAAGAAAAAGGTTTTTCTACCGTAGACTTCGATATCTATTTTTCTTTTATACATGTTCTCATTTATTCTCTTGTTGCTTGATTGGTTTCAAATCATTCACATTTAGAGACTAACAACTTTTCTTTGCATTTCATTTCTTTTGTGTTCCCTTAGCTCGCCATTTTGTTAGGCTTGGGCTTAATGCATTATGTGCTACTTGCTACAGTTTTTTATCTTCCGAGGTAAAGTTGCGTGCACTAGTTTTTTACACGATACCTCTTGCTTTTTTTCTTCTCTTTCCTTTGTCATTTGATATCTTTTTTTTCTTGTTACGTGTTCTGGTTTTCCTTTTCCCTAACCCTATATTCTTTTTTAGCGTAGGTTTGCCGTGTTAAACACTAGCAACTGTGATTTGTTGCTTACAAGTGGCTTTTGAGCTTAGATTTATGTTTATAAGGATTAAATGATTATTTCAAAGTTTTTTTGCTTTAAGACTTTTTTTTATTATTATTAAAAAAAAAACTTTTCAAATGGAGACTTCTAGCTCTTTTTCTTTTGTCTCCGATGTCATTTGATACCTTTTTTTCTTCTTCTTGTTAGGTGTTATGTTTGGATATTGAGGTCCATAAGTCTTATCCATGTGTTTAACATTTCTTCTCTATTTGTTAGACAATCAAGATTAAGAATTGTTCCTCCGGTTACTTGTTCAAATTTTATGTGGTAATCTTCGGGTATATTGGGACTGTGTCTTGAAGCTCTTCCAAATGTAGTAGTTTCTTCAGGGTTTAGTCTATTAAAACGAATATTCCTCGAAGTTCTTCTATCTCTGTCTCTTAGTGAATTATCTTCATCCATTTGTATGGGTATTCCTTGTGATATGTCACTACGTTTTTCTGGTCAATTTGTTGGAGATTCTGGAGCTCTATCCATTCTACTGTGTATTTCATAATCTGATTTACTGGTTATGTCATTGTCATGTTTTTTTCTTTATAATCTGATATTCATCAAGTACAACATTAGAAGTTGTTGTACTTGTTCTTCTGTGTCTATTATAGATATTTTTATAATCCATTCTTCTAATGGTGTACTCATATTTAGATTATATGGTTTCCTTTGTCTAAGGTCTTTTTCCCGTATCCTATTAGAGGTGGTCCTTGTAGATTACTATAATCTGGATGATTTGATTATTCAGTATATTCATATGTTTTGGTTGTGTTTTTAAGTGTATTCTTGTATTTTTCAAAACATAACATTTGTCATTTTTGTTTTTAAGGAATTGAATTCTTCTGTAATTTGTTTCCTAAGATTGTTGTGGATTTTTCTGAGATCTATAATCTCTGTTTGGGGAAGTGAACTACTTGATGTAGGTTTTTGTAGTTGATTTATTTGTATTTGTATTTCTTGTAGTATTTGGAATATGTCTTTTAATTTATCGGTTACATTTCCTTATGGCTCATAACTTTTCGTTGATTTATCGGTTAACAATACCTCGGATTTGTTTTGGTTGTTCTTTGTTTTCTTTATTTTCATGTGTGACTGTATCCATTTTCTCTCTTAAGTTGATAGTTTTGTTTTGGTCTAAAAGATGTGAGATTCTGTCATTAATTTGGGTACTATGATCTATGGTTGGATTATCGTTTTGTATTTTCTTAGCTAATCTATCAATTGCTTTTTCTATATTCTGTGTTAATGTGATACTGTGTGATACTGTGTAATTTGGGTAATATGATCTATGGTTTTGGTTTCTACATTTTGTCGTATGATTTCTGATTTTATCGGTTTTTTTTGCTTCGGGGGCAAAATGTTCACTAAGTGGTCTTAATTCTTTGAGGTAAGGTTGTAGTCCTGATTTTGCTCCTATGAAGTCTGTTCTTATGAGGATGTGGCTGGTGTAATACTACTGATGTTGTTGCATAACGATACTAAGGTTGCTATTCCTTTTTCTGAACTTCCAAATAAATATTTCTGGCTATCTTCATTATCATATTTCTTAAGATATATTGTTGGGTTATGATAATTTATATCGTGATAGGCTGATGATATAATTAGATCTGTTAGGTTGCTAATTTTTTTTCTTTTAATTCATTAGTTTCTATTTGTGATATTAGTTGGGTTTTGTCTAGGCTATTTCTTGCATTGTTTGATTCTGGTTTTTCTTTTCTCCTTTCGTTTAGTCATTATTATTCCTTCTGAATTTATAATCATGGGTTTATTAGCTTTGATTTCTTCTATTTCTAAAAGGGGTTTTGGGTTTCAGTCTAGTTTCCAATTGTCCTTCAATAAAGTCATAATCTGGCATCATTAAACTTCCTACTTCTTCAAAAATGCCATTGATTTCTTTTGTGTCACATGGTGTGGATTACTTGAGGAATAACCTACCGCATAGGCAAAGCTAAAGGACAGTTTTCTGGGTTTGTAAATAGATTTGTTCTTTCATAAATGTGTGCTAATGAAAGTAGTTTGTTTATGTCATCATTAATGTGAATAGAGAATTAGGGATGCAATGTAAATATTGATTTTGTGTGACTAAGGTTTCCTCGAATCATGCGTAGGAGGGCATCTTTTGTATTTGCTATTCTGTTGTCAAATAATCCTGGTGCCAGAATGCTTTTTTTATATAGACGAGAGTGCTTGTTTTTTACTCTTCTTTGACTCGGTTCTTCTCTAGTTGGTTCTTTTTCTTAGCTTCATTTCACCAAACTCAAACAAGTTGTGATGCCAATTCTACTAGAAACAGGTTGCCTTGCTCTCTTTGCTTTCCTTACGATATATATATATATATATATATATATATATATATATATATATATATATATAAGATAACATGTAATTATCTATATAATATAACTTAATGATCACAAGTCTAAGCACAATCATCATGTAAGCCCTTTCATAGACATAAGTTATCTCTCAATAAAGAATTCTCATACGGGTCACTTGAGAGTATATGTTTTTATGACAAATACCTATATATTAGTTTTAGGTATCTCGTATACGTCGGCTTATGACAATAATTGTTTCTTTTCATAAAAAAATTAACAAAAAATGTATTAGTCTCTATGTTCTAATAAATGTCTAGTTTTTAAGAGAGCATCGACCATGAACATTTTAGAAACAATGTAGGAATTCCATAATTATAATTTTCTTTGAATATAATTTTTATCCCTTAGACTTTGTCTTACTCTAGAATCATAAATCAAAAACTATATTCATTAATCTAATATTATATGAATATTAAAGGTAAATTAAGTCTATTCATAACAAATATGTATTAAAGTAATCGTCTTTGTTCATTATGTTTTAAGTGGAAAGTGTTGAGTCGTCTCATTATTAATTGATATTTTTTGGTTCATTATTTCTCATATCTTATTATGTCCATCTTTGTTCATTATGTTAATAATTTTTTGGCATAGGTCAACTCTACTGTGTTGCTATTTGTTTTTGTTGTTACAACTTAGATTGTTACTCCAGATCTTAGATGGATATCTTCTTTAGTTTGCTTTAAGAGTTATTTCATTTTATTTTGAAAAAATAAAGTTTTTCTACCGTACACTTCCTACTTGTTTTCTTCATTTTTTCTATGTCCTTTGATATTTGTTTGTCTTTTATACGTGTTCTCATTTTCCTTTTCCCCTGTCCCTCCATTCTCTTTACTGTGTAGGTCTGCTGTGATAAACATTAACCACTATGATTTGTTTGCTTACAGGTGTCTTTTGAGCTTAGATTTATGTTTACAAGGATTAAATGACTATTTAAATGTTTTTTCTTAAAAAGAAAAGAAAAACATAATTTCTAAGGTTATAAAATCATGATTTCCCAGGTTATCCGTGGCGATTCAATAGAATTTAGATTTAGAATTCATAATTTCTAAGGTTATAAAATCATAATTCTTTTAAAAAATCCATTTTGTTTAGTCAAGTTTTAAAATGCAAAATTAATATCGTTATCAGTTTATGATTGTCCGATAGAGTTCGATCTAAATATCAAAAATCTTTCACCAACATTTTAAAATCCATTTTTGCTCATTTTATTTAGCTGTAGACTTTAATATTTGGGGTGTAAAGCTACATTGTAAAATATAGCCTTATATATTAAAAATACAACAATGCAGTACTAAAATTCAGGCCTTAAAACAATTAGGTTTTTGACCCAATAAGGGAGATACTCCCTCATGAAGAGAGATTTACTTAAAACCTTAGAAAACACCGACATATAGATATCTGATATAGAAAAACAATAAAACAACTATAGAGCTTATCTTAGGTATGGTGCATTGCAGGTGATGTGTCTTCCCCCTGTACAATATGTAACAACCCCAATTTTTTGTACTATTAGTTTATTCATTAATTTCCCCCCTATAAAGGGTAGATGGAGCATATTTTTTTTACTCGCCGAAATTTCTTAGGAAATTTCAACAGAGTCTCCCCTATATCGGGAGATCCCAAGTTATCAACAATGTACCACTCTACACACATTTATAATCACATCTCATCCACAATTGCATTCGTGTTAAGTATAATCAACTGTATAATTCATTTCAGATTATGCACATAAACTCCATCTTACATCACACGCATAAGTTTATATTCTAACACAATCTAGTATACACATAGATACTTCAATGGTCCTTGCAATTATGACTTGGGTGAAACCTTCAAAACCACGAATCAAGCCCCTAAACATGTGATGGGTCCTTGCTGGTGTTTCTGGGCCGATTCGCATCACCCGAACAAAGAAACCCCTAACCCGAAACCCCGAAACCCCGAAAACCCGGAACCGTGAAACCCCAAACCTGAAACAACGAACCTCGAAACCCCAAAACCGAATCCCCGCACCTCAAAACCCCGTACCACAAACCCGAAACCCGAAACCCCGAACCTCAAAACCCCGTACCACAAACCCAGACCTCGAAAACCTTGAACTGTGAAACCCCAAACGCCGAACCTCGAACCCGAAACCCCGAACCTCGAAACCCTGTACCCCGAACCCGAAAACCCTAACCCGATAACCCCGAACCCGAACCCCGAAACTCGAAACCACGAACCCAAAACCCCGTACCCCGAACCTCAAAAAGCACAAACCCGAAACCCCGTATCCCAAACCCGAAACCCCCAACCCCCAACCGCGAACCCGAAACCCCCAACCTCGAAACCCCGAACCTCAAAACACCAAACTGCGAATCCCCGAACCCGAAACCTTGAACTCTGAAACCCAGTACCCCGAAACCCCAAACCCCAAACCCCAAACCTCAAAAATCGCGAACTATGAAACATAGAACCCAAAACCCCGAACCCCGAACCCTGAACCTCGAAACCCCTTACCGCAACCCCGAACCGCGAAACCTCGAACCCGTAACCCCGAAAACCTGGTACCGCGAAACCCCGAACCTGAAACACCGTACCCCAAACCTAAAACCCCCAACCGCGAACCTGAAACCCCGAACCTCGAAACCCCGAACCTCGAAACACCAAACCGCGAAACCCCGAACCCGAAACCCCAAATCCGGAAACACCGTACCCCGAAACCGGAAACCCCGAACCTCGAAACCCCATACCCGCAACCCCGAACCGCGAAACCCCGAACCCGAAACCCCGAACTCCGAAACCCAGTACCCCGAAACCCCAAACCCCAAGCCTCAAAAACCACGAACTATGAAACCTAGAACCCGAAACCCCGAACCCCGAACCTCGAAACCCCGTACCCGCAACCCCGAACCGCGAAACCTCGAACCCATAACCCCGAAAACCCGGAACCGCGAAACCCTGAACCTGAAACACCGTACCCCAAACCTAAAACCCCCAACCGCGAACCCGAAACCCCGAACCTCGAAACCCCAAACCTCGAAACACCAAACCGCGAAACCCCGAACCCGAAACCCCGAATCACGAAACTCCGAACCCGAAACCCCGTACCCCGAAACCCGCAACCCTGAACCTCGAAACCCCGTACCCGCAACCCCGAACCGCGAAACCCCGAACCCGAAACCACCAACTCGAAACCCCGAACCCCAAACCCCGAACCTCGAAACCCCAAACCCGAAACCCCTGACCCGAAACCCCGAACCCCGAAAACCCGGAATAGCGAAACCCTTAACCCCAAATCCCGAACCCGGAAGCCCCAACCCCGAACCTCAAAACCCCGGACACGAAACCCACCACCCCCCAACCCGGACCCGAAACCCCTAACCCCGAAAACCCGGAATAGCAAAACCCCTAACCCCAAACCCGAAAGCCCAGACCTCGTAACCCCGGACCCGAAACCCCCCACCCCCCACCCCGAACCTCGAAACCCCGGACCTGAAACCCCGCACCCCGAAACCCTGAACTGCGAAACAGAACCCGAAACCCCTGCGAAGCCCCGAACGTCGAAACCCCGTACCCCGAAAACCCCTTACCCGAAACCCCATACCCCGAACCCGATAACCCCGAACCCGAACCCCTAACCCCAAACCTCGAAACCCCCAACCTCAAAAACCACGAACCGCGAAACCCCTAACCCGTAACCCAAACCTCAAAAACCCCGAACCGGAAAGCCCGAACCCCGAAATCCTGAACACGAAACCCTGTACCACAAACCCGAAACCTAGCACAGGAAACCTCGAACCCGGAAACCCCGAACACGAAACCCAGAACCTTGAAACGGCGAACCCGAAAACCCGAACCCCGAAAACCGCGAACCTGAAAACCGGTACCCTAGACACGAAATCCCGTACCCCGAACCGTGAAACCACGAATCGTGAAACCCCAAACCTGAAACCCCAAATCCCCGAACCCCGAAACTCTGAACCTCAAAAACCACGAACCTGAAACCCCTCACCCCTCACCCTAAACCCCAGACCCGAAACCCCTTACCCCGAACCGTGAAACCGCGAATCGCGAAACCCCGAACCCCGTACCCCGAAACCCCGTTCCCCAAATCCCCGAACCCCAAAACCCAGCACCCGAAACCACGAACCCCGAAATGGCGAACCCGAAAACCCCGAACCTCGAAACCCCTAACCCGTAACCCCGCACCCCTAAAACCCAAAACTGCGAAACCCCGAACCCAAAACACCGAACCTCGAACCTGAAACCCTGCACCGTGAAACCCTGTACCACAAACCCGAAACCCCGAACCTCGAAACCCAGACCTCAAAAACCTTGAACTGTGAAACCTCGAACGCCGAACCTCGAACCCCGAAACCCCGAACCTCGAAACCCCGAACCCGAAACCCTGTACCGCGAACCCAAAACCCCTAACCCGATAACCCCTAACCTCGAAACTCCGAACCTCAAAAACCACGAACCCGAAACCCCCCACCCCGAACCTCGAAACCCCGGACGTGAAACCCCGCACAGAAAAACCCTGAACCCAAAACCCCCACGAACCCCGAACCCGAACCACAAACCGCTTAACCCTGGACCCAAAACACCGAACCTCGAAACCCCGAACCCGAATCCGCGCACCTCGAAACCCTTTACCACAAACCGAAACCTTGCACTGGAAACCCTGAACCTGAAACCCTGAACCTCGAAAACCGCGAACCCGAAACCCCGAACCCCGAACTCGAAACCCCGAACCCCGAACCCCGAACCCGAAACCGAAACCCGGTAACCCCGAACCTCAAAACTCTGAACCTCAAAAACCACGAACACGAAACCCCCCACCCCGAACCTCGAAACCCCGAACCCGAAACCCTGTACCCCGCACCTGAAACCCCTCATCCGAACCCAAAACCCCGAATCACGAAACTCCGAACCCGAAACCCCGTACCCCGAAACCCCGAACCTCGAAAACCCATACCTGCAACCCTGAACCGCGAAACCCCGAACCTGAAACCACCAACCCGAAACCCCGAACCCCGAACCCCGAACTTTGAAACCCCGAACCCGAAACCCCTGACCCGAAACCCCGAACCCGAAATCCCGAACCCCGAAAACCCGCAACAGCGAAAACCTTAACCTTAAACCCCGAACCTAGAAGCCCCGACTCCAAACCTCAAAACCCCGGACACGAAACCCACCACCCCCCAACCCGGACCCGAAACCCCGGACCTGAAACCCCGCACCCCGAAAGCCTGAACTGCGAAACAGAACCCGAAACCCCCGCGAAGCCCCGAATGTCGAAACCCCGTACCCTGAAAACCCCTTACCTGAAACCCCATACCCCGAACCCGAACCCCTAACCCCAAACCTCGAAACCCCCAACCTCAAAAACCACGAACCGCGAAACCCCTAACCCCAGACCCGAAACCCCTTACCCCGAACCGCGAAACCGCGAAACCGGTACCCTGAAACCCCGTACCACGAATCCCCGAACCCCGAAACCCAGCACCCGAAACCACGAACCCCGAAACGGCGAACCCGAAAACCCTGAATTCCCGAACCCCGAAACCCAGCACCCGAAACCACGAACCCCGAAACGGCGAACCCGAAAACCCCAAACCTCGAAACCCCTAACCTGTAACCCAGAACCCCTAAAACCCAAAACCGCGAAACCCCGAACCTGAAACACCGAACCTCGAACCCGAATCCTCGCACCTCGAAACCCCAAACCTCGAAACCCCGAACCCGAAACCCCGAACCCCGAACCTCGAAACCCTGAACCCGAAACCCAGTACCGCGAACCGAAAACCCCTAACCCGATAACCCCTAACCTCGAAACTCTGAACCTCAAAAACCACGAACCCGAAACCCCCCACCCCGAACCTCGAAACCCCGGACATGAAACCCCGCACAGCGAAACCCTGAACCCGAAACCCCCACGAAGCCCCAAACTTGAAACCCTATGCCCCAAAAACCCCTTACCCGAAACCCCGTACCCCGAACCCGAACCCGAACCCCGAACCGCGAAACCCTGGACCCGAAACACCGAACCTCGAAACCCCGAACCGCGAAACCCTAACCCGATAACCTCGAAACCCCGAACCTCAAAAACCACGAACCCGAAACCCCGTACCCTTAACCCGAAAACCCTCACCCGAAACCCCTAACCCCTCACCCGAAACCCCGTACCCGTACCCTGAACCCTGAAACCCTGAATCGCTAAACATCGAACACGAAACCTCGAACCGCGAAACCTCGAACCCGTAACCCCAAAAACCCGGAACCGCGAAACCCCGAACCTGAAACACCGTACCCCAAACCTAAAATCCCCAACCTCGAAACCCCGAACCTCGAAACACCAAACCGCAAAAACACGAACCCGAAACCCCGTACCCCGAAACCCGAAACCCCGAACCTCGAAACCCCGTACCCGAAACCCCGAACTCCGAAACCCAGTACCCCGAAACCCCAAACCCCAAACCTCAAAACCGCGAACTATGAAACCTAGAACCCGAAACCCCGAACCCCGAACCTCGAAACCCCGTACCCGCAACCCCGAACCGCGAAACCTCGAACCCATAACCCCGAAAACCCGGAACCGCGAAACCCTGAACCTGAAACACCGTACCCCAAACCTAAAACCCCCAACCGCGAACCCGAAACCCCGAACCTCGAAACCCCAAACCTCGAAACACCAAACCGCGAAACCCCGAACCCGAAACCCCGAATCACGAAACTCCGAACCCGAAACCCCGTACCCCGAAACCCGCAACCCTGAACCTCGAAACCCCGTACCCGCAACCCCGAACCGCGAAACCCCGAACCTCAAAAACCACGAACCCGAAACCCCGTACCCTTAACCCGAAAACCCTCACCCGAAACCCCTAACCCCTCACCCGAAACCCCGTACCCGTACCCTGAACCCTGAAACCCTGAATCGCTAAACATCGAACACGAAACCTCGAACCGCGAAACCTCGAACCCGTAACCCCAAAAACCCGGAACCTCGAAACCCCGTACCCGCAACCCCGAACCTCGAAACCCCGAACCTCAAAAACCACGAACCCGAAACCCCGTACCCTTAACCCGAAAACCCTCACCCGAAACCCCTAACCCCTCACCCGAAACCCCGTACCCGTACCCTGAACCCTGAAACCCTGAATCGCTAAACATCGAACACGAAACCTCGAACCGCGAAACCTCGAACCCGTAACCCCAAAAACCCGGAACCGCGAAACCCCGAACCTGAAACACCGTACCCCAAACCTAAAATCCCCAACCTCGAAACCCCGAACCTCGAAACACCAAACCGCAAAAACACGAACCCGAAACCCCGTACCCCGAAACCCGAAACCCCGAACCTCGAAACCCCGTACCCGAAACCCCGAACTCCGAAACCCAGTACCCCGAAACCCCAAACCCCAAACCTCAAAACCGCGAACTATGAAACCTAGAACCCGAAACCCCGAACCCCGAACCTCGAAACCCCGTACCCGAAACCCCTAATAGCGAAACCTCGAACCCGTAACCCTGAAAACCCGGAACCGCGAAACCCTGAACCTGAAAGACCGTACCCTAAACCTAAAACCCCCAACCGCGAACCCGAAACCCCCAACCTCGAAACCCCGAACCTCGAAACACCAAACCGCGAAACCCCGAACTCGAAACCCCGAAATCCCGTACCCCGAAACCCGAAACCCCGAACCTCCAAACCCCTTACCTCGAAACCCCGTACCCGCAACCCTGAACCGCGAAACCCCGAACCCCGAACCTCAAAACCCCGAACCCGAAACCCGAACCCCGAACATCAAAACCCCGAACCCGAATCCCCTGACCCGAAACCCCGAACCCCGAAAACCCGTAACAGCGAAACCCTTAACCTTAAACCCCGAACCCGGAAGCCCCGACTTCAAACCTCAAAACCCCGGACACGAAACCCACCACCCCCCAACCCGGACCCGAAACCCCTAACCCTGAAAACCCGGAACAGCAAAACCCCTAACCCCAAACCCGAAAGCCCAGACCCCGAACCTCGAAACCCCGGACCCAAAACCCCCCACCCCCCACCACGAACCTCGAAACCCCGGACCTGAAACCCCGCACCCCGAAACCCTGAACTGCGAAACAGAACCCGAAACCCCCGCGAAGCCCCGAACGTCGAAACCCCGTACCCCGAAAACCCCTTACTTGAAACCCTATACCCCGAACCCGAACCCCTAACCCCAAAACCTCGAAACCCCGAACCTCAAAAACCGTGAAACCCCTAACCCGTAACCCAAACCTCAAAACCCCGAACCGGAAAGCCCGAACCCCGAAAACTTGAACACGAAACCCAGTACCACAAACCCGAAACCCAGCACCGGAAACCCCGAACCCCTAAATCCCGAACACAAAACCCAGAACCTTGAAAACCGCGAACCCGAAAACCCAAACCCCGAACCTTGTAACCCCGTACCCCGAAAATGCGAACCCGAAAACCCGAACCCTAGACACGAAACCCCGTACCCCGAAACGTGAAACCATGAATCGCGAAACCCCAAACCTGAAACCCCGAATCCCCGAACCTCGAAACTCTGAACCTCAAAAACCACGAACCCGAAACCCCTCACCCCGAACCCCAGACCCGAAACCCCTTACCCCGAACCGCGAAACCGCGAATCGCGAAACCCCAAACCCCGTACCCTGAAACCCCGTACCCCTAATCCCTGAACCCCGAAACCCAGCACCCGAAACCACGAACCCCGAAACGGCGAACCCGAAAACCCTGAACCTCGAAACCCCTAACCCGCAACCCCGAACCCCTAAAACCCAAAGCCGCGAAACCCCGAACCCGAAACACCGAACCGCGAACCCGAATCCCCGCACCTCGAAACCCCGTACCACAACCCCGAAACCCTGCACTGGAAACCCCGAACCCCGAACATGAAACCTCGAACCTCGAAAACAACAAACCGTGAAACCACGAACCCCGAACCTCGAAACCCCGAACCCGAAACCCCGAACCTCGAACCTCAAAACCCCGAACCCGAAACCCCGTACCGCGAACCTGAAACCCCTAACCTCGAAACTCCAAATCTCAAAAACCACGAACCCGAAACCCCCCACCCCGAACCTCGAAACCCCGAACGTGAAACGCTGCACAGCGAAACCCTGAACCCGAAACCCCCACGAAGCCCCAAACTCGAAACCCTATGCCCCGAAAACCCCTTACCCGAAACCCCGTACCCCGAACCCGAACCTCGAACCGTGAAACCCTGAACCCGAAACACCGAACCTCGAAACCCCGAACCCGAATCCGCGCACCTCGAAACCCTTTACCACAAATCGAAACCTTGCAATGGAAACCCCGAACCCGAAACCCTGAACCTCGAAAACCCCGAACCCGAAACCCCGAACCTCGAACCCGAAACCCCAAACCCCTAACCCGCAACCGAAAACCCGATAACCCTGAACCTCAAAACTCCGAACCTCAAAAACCACGAACCCGAAACCCCGAACCCGAAACCCTGTACCCCGCACCTGAAACCCCTCATCCAAACCCCGAACCTCGAAACCCCGGACCCGAAGCCCCCCACCCCGAACCTCGAAACCCCGGACCTGAAACCCCGCACAGCGAAACCCCGATCCCGAAACCCTCGCGAAGCCCCGAACTTGAAACCCCGAACCCCGAACCGTGAAACCCCGTACCCTGAAAACCCCTTACCCGAAACCCCGTACCCCGAAACCGAACCCCCTTACCCGATTACCCCGAACCCGATAACCTCGAAACCGCGAACCTCAAAAACCACGAACCCGAAACCCCGTACCCTTAACCCAAAAACCCTAACCCGAAACCCCTAACCCCTCACCCGAAACCCCGTACCCGTACCCTAAAACCCGAAACCCTGAATCGCTAAACATCGAACACGAAACCCCGAACTCGACACCCCGAACCCCCTAATCCGATAACCTCGAACCCGAACCCCTAACCCCGAACCTCGAAACCCCGAACCAGACCCCGCACCGCGAAACCCCGTACCCCAAACCCAAAACCCCGCACCAGAAACCCCTAACCAGAAACCCCGAACCCCTCACCCGAACCCCGAACCTCGAAACCGCGAACCCGAAACCCCGAACCCCAAACCTCGAACCTGAAACCCCGAACCCTGAACCTCGAAACCCCGAACCTGAAACCCTGTACCTCGAACCTGAAACCCCTTACCCGAACCACGAACCCTGAAACCCCGGACCCGAAACCCACCACCCGAAACCCTGAAAACCCGGAATCGCGAAAACCCCTAACCCGAAACCCCGTACCACGAACCCTCACCAGAACCCCCGCACCTGATAACCCCGCACCCGATCCCTAACCCCGAACCTCAAAACCCCTAGCCAGAAACCCCGAACCCCGAACCCGAAACCTCGAACCCCGAAACCCCGTACCCTGAAACCCTGAACTAGAAACCCTGGACCTGAAACCCCGAACAAGAAACACCTAACCCCGAAAACCACGAACCTGAAACCCTGAACCCCGAACCCGTAACCCGGAACCCAGAAAACCCGTACCCCCAACCCCGTACCGCGAAACCCGGAACCCGAAACCCGGAACCCGAAAAACCCGGAACGGCGGAACCCCGAAAACCTGCAACGGCGGCCCCGAACCTCCAAACCCCGTACCCGCAACCCCGAATCGCGAAACCCCGAACCCGTAACCCCGAAAACCCCGAACCCGAAACCCCGAACCGTAACACCTCGAACCCGAAACCCAGAACATCGAAACCCCGAACCCGAAACCCCCAAAACCCCAAACCCAGAAACCCCGAACCCGACACCCCGAACCTCGAAAACAGCAAACAGTGAAAATGTGAAACCGTGAACCCGAAACCCCGAACCCCGAACCCTGAACCTCGAAACTACGACACCCCGAACCCAACACCTCGAGGTTCGCATCATACTATCTCAACCCAATACACGGAATATGAATTTTCAAGTGATTCCAATGTAGTTTGCTTATGTTTCCCCATAGTAGTGTTTTCTGCGGCAAGATGTCAATGATTCTTCAAATTTCAACTAACTCTTTCTTTTCTTTTCTTTTCTGTTTTTTTCTCCTTAATTTACTGAAATGAAGAGACAGAAAACAATGGAATATAACCTCTTTTTTTTTTATTAGATGACGCTGACACGAAGAACAAGGAGATAAACACAAACACTGGAAAACTTCAAGGAACACAAAAAAAAGCATGAAAATAACAGAATGATATGACCTTGTTTTGGAGCCTAGCGCTGATACCACCTGATGCGAACCTCGTGGTCACGTGGTCACGCAACCCACAACCAAGAATGAGATCTGATCCCAAGTTATCAACAATGTACCACTCTACACACATTTATAATCACATCTCATCCACAATTGCATTCGTGTTAAGTATAATCAACTGTATAATTCATTTCAGATTATGCACATAAACTCCATCTTACATCACACGCATAAGTTTATATTCTAACACAATCTAGTATACACATAGATACTTCAATGGTCCTTGCAATTATGACTTGGGTGAAACCTTCAAAACCACGAATCAAGCCCCTAAACATGTGATGGGTCCTTGCTGGTGTTTCTGGGCCGATTCGCATCACCCGAACAAAGAAACCCCTAACCCGAAACCTCGAACCCCGAAAACCCGGAACCGCGAAACCCCAAACCTGAAACAACGAACCTCGAAACCCCAAAACCGAATCCCCGCACCTCAAAACCCCGTACCTCGAAACCCAGACCTCGAAAACCTTGAACTGTGAAACCCCAAACGCCGAACCTCGAACCCGAAACCCCGAACCTCGAAACCCTGTACCCCGAACCCAAAAACCCTAAATCGATAACCCCGAACCTGAACCCCGAAACTCGAAACCACGAACCCAAAACCCCGTACCCCGAACCTCGAAACCCCGAACCTCAAAAAGCACGAACCCGAAACCCCGTATCCCAAACCTGAAACCCCCAACCACGAACCCGAAACCCCCAACCTCGAAACCCCGAACCTTGAAACACCAAACCGCGAATCCCCGAACCCGAAACCCCAAACTCTGAAACCCAGTACCCCGAAACCCCAAACCCCAAACCTCAAAAATCGCGAACTATGAAACATAGAACCTGAAACCCCGAACCCCGAACCCCGAACCCTGAACCTCGAAACCCCGTACCGCAACCCCGAACCGCGAAACCTCGAACCCGTAACCCCGAAAACCCGGAACCGCGAAACCCCGAACCTGAAACACCGTACCCCAAACCTAAAACCCCCAACCGCGAACCCGAAACCCCGAACCTCGAAACCCCGAACCTCGAAACACCAAACCGCGAAACCTCGAACCCGTAACCCCAAATCCCGAAACCCCGTACCCCGAAACCGGAAACCCCGAACCTCGAAACCCCGGACCCGCAACCCCGAACCGCGAAACCCCGAACCCGAAACACCGAACTCCGAAACCCAGTACCCCGAAACCCCAAACCCCAAGCCTCAAAAACCGCGAACTATGAAACCTAGAACCCGAAACCCCGAACCCCAAACCTCGAAACCCCGTACCCGCAACCCCGAACCGCGAAACCTCGAACCCATAACCCCGAAAACCCGCAACCGCGAAACCCTGAACCTGAAACACCGTACCCCAAACCTAAAACCCCCAACCACGAACCCGGAACCCCGAACCTCGGAACCCCGAACCTCGAAACACCAAACGCGAAACCCCGAACCCGAAACCCCGAATCACGAAACCCCGAACCCGAAACCCCGTACCCCGAAACCCGCAACCCTGAACCTCGAAACCCCGTACCGCGAAACCTCGAACCCGTAACCCCGAAAACCCGGAACCGCGAAACCCCGAACCTGAAACACCGTACCCCAAACCCCCAACCCCGTACCCCGAAACCCGCAACCCCGAACCGCGAAACCTCGAACCCGTAACCCCGAAAACCCGGAACCGCGAAACCCCGAACCTGAAACACCGTACCCCAAACCTAAAACCCCCAACCGCGAACCCGAAACCCCGAACCTCGAAACCCCGAACCTCGAAACACCAAACCGCGAAACCTCGAACCCGTAACCCCAAATCCCGAAACCCCGTACCCCGAAACCGGAAACGCCGAACCTCGAAACCCCGGACCCGCAACCCCGAACCGCGAAACCCCGAACCCGAAACCCCGAACTCCAAAACCCAGTACCCCGAAACCCCAAACCCCAAGCCTCAAAAACCGCGAACTATGAAACCTAGAACCCGAAACCCCGAACCCCAAACCTCGAAACCCCGTACCCGCAACCCCGAACCGCGAAACCTCGAACCCATAACCCCGAAAACCCGCAACCGCGAAACCCTGAACCTGAAACACCGTACCCCAAACCTAAAACCCCCAACCACGAACCCGGAACCCCGAACCTCGGAACCCCGAACCTCGAAACACCAAACGCGAAACCCCGAACCCGAAACCCCGAATCACGAAACCCCGAACCCGAAAACCCGTACCCCGAAACCCGCAACCCTGAACCTCGAAACCCCGTACCCGCAACCCCGAACCGCGAAACCCCGAACCCGAAACCACCAACTCGAAACCCCGAACCCCGAACCCCGAACCTCGAAACCCCGAACCCCGAAAACCCGGAATAGCGAAACCCTTAACCCCAAATCCCGAACCCGGAAGCCCCAACCCCGAACCTCAAAACCCCGGACACGAAACCCACCACCCCCCAACCCGGACCCGAAACCCCTAACCTCGAAAACCCGTAACAGCAAAACCCCTAACCCCAAACCCGAAAATAGACCCCGAACCTTGAAACCCCGGACCCGAAACCCCCCACCCCCCACCCCGAACCTCGAAACCCCGGACCTGAAACCCCGAACCCCGAAACCCTGAACTGCGAAACAGAACCCGAAACCCCTGCGAAGCCCCGAACGTCGAAACCCCGTACCCCGAAAACCCCTTACCCGAAACCCCATACCCCATACCCCGAACCCGATAACCCCGAACCCGAACCCCTAACCCCAAACCTCGAAACCCCCAACCTCAAAAACCACGAACCGCGAAACCCCTAACCCGTAACCCAAACCTCAAAAACCCCGAACCGGAAAGCCCGAACCCCGAAAACCTGAACACGAAACCCTGTACCACAAACCCGAAACCCAGCACAGGAAACCCCGAACCCGGAAACCCCGAACACGAAACCCAGAACCTTGAAACCGCGAACCCGAAAACCCGAACCTCGTACCCCGAAAACCGCAAACCCGAAAACTGGAACCCTAGACACAAAATCCCGTACCCCGAACAGTGAAACCACGAATCGCGAAACCCCAAACCTGAAACCCCAAATCCCCGAACCCCGAAACTCTGAACCTCAAAAACCACGAACCCGAAACCCCTCACCCCTCACCCCAAGCCCCAGACCCGAAACCCCTTACCCCGAACCGTGAAACCGTGAAACCCCGAACCCCGTACCCCAAAACCCCGTTCCCCGAATCCCCGAACCCCGAAACCCAGCACCCAAAACCACGAACCCCGAAATGGCGAACCCGAAAACCCCGAACCTCGAAACCCCTAACCCGTAACCCCGCACCCCTAAAACCCAAAACTGCGAAACCCCGAACCCAAAACACCGAACCTCGAACCCGAAACCCCGCACCTCGAAACACCGTACCACAAACCCGAAACCCGAAACCCCGAACCTCGAAACCCAGACCTCAAAAACCTTGAACTGTGAAACCTTGAACGCCAAACCTCGAACCCCGAAACCCCGACCCCAAAACCCTGTACCGCGAACCCGAAACCCCTAACCCAATAACCCCTAACCTCGAAACTCCGAACCTCAAAAACCACGAACCCGAAACCCCCCACCCCGAACCTCGAAACCCCGGACGTGAAACCCCGCACAGAAAAACCCTGAACCCGAAACCCCCCCGAACCCCGAACCGCTTAACCCTGGAACCTAAACACCGAACCTCGAAACCCCGAACCCGAAACCCTGAACCTCGAACTCAAAACCCTTTACCACAAACCGAAACCTTGCACTGGAAACCCCGAACCTGAAACCCTGAAGCTCGAAAACCGCGAACCCGAAACCCCGAACCTCGAACTCGAAACCCCGAACCCAAAACCTGATAACCCGGAACATCAAAACTCCGAACCTCAAAAACCACGAACCCGAAACCCCCCACCCCGAACCTCGAAACCCCGAACCCGAAACCCTGTACACCGCACCTCAAACCCCTCATCCGAACCCCGAACCTCAAAACCCCGGACCCGAAGCCCCCCACCCCGAACCTCGAAACCCCGGACCTGAAACCCCGCATAGTGAAACCCCGATCCCGAAACCCTCGCGAAACCCCGAACTTGAAACCCCGAACCGTGAAACCCCGTACCCCAAAAATCCCTTACCCAAAACCCCGTACCCTGAAACCGAACCCCCTTACCCGATAACCCCGAACCCGATAACCTCGAAACCCCGAACATCAAAAACCACGAACACCTCACCCGAAACCCCTAACCCCTCACCCGAAACCCCGTACCCGCAACCCCGAACCCCGAAACCCCGAACCCGAAACCCCGAACTCCGAAACCCAGTACCCCGAAACCGCAAACCCCAAGCCTCAAAAACCGTGAACTATGAAACCTAGAACCCGAAACCCCGAACCCCGAACCTCGAAACCCCGTACCCGCAACCCCGAACTGCGAAACCTCGAACCCGTAACCCCGAAAACCCGGAACCGTGAAACCCTGAACCTGAAACACCGTACCCCAAGCCTAAAACCCCCAACCGCGAACCCGAAACCCCCAACCTCGAAACCCTAACCTCGAAACACCAAACCGCGAAACCCCGAACCCGAAACCCCTAATCACGAAACCCCAAAACCCCGTACCCCGAAACCCGAAACCCCGAACCTCGAAAACCCGTACCTGCAACCCCGAACCGCGAAACCACCAACCCGAAACCTCGAACCCCGAACCCCGAACCTCGAAACCCCGAACCCGAAACCCCTGACCCGAAACCCCGAACCCCGAAAACTCGCAACAGCGAAACCCTTAACCTTAAACCCCGAACCCAGAAGCCCCGACTCCGAACCTTAAAACCCCGGACACGAAACCCACCACCCCCCAACCCGGACCCGAAACCCCTAACCCTGAAAACCCGGAACAGCAAAACCCCTAACCCCAAACCCGAAAGCCCAGACCCCGAACCTCGAAACCCCGGACCCGAAACCCCCCACCCCCCACCCCGAACCTCGAAACCCCGGACCTGAAACCCCGCACCCTGAAACCCTGAACTGCGAAACAGAACCCGAAACCCCCGCGAAGCCCCGAACGTCGAAACCCCGTACCCCGAAAACCCCTTACCTGAAACCCCATACCCCGAACCCGAACCCCTAACCCCAAACCTCAAAACCCCCAACCTCAAAAACCACGAACCGCGAAACCCCTAACCCCAGACCTGAAACCCCTTACCCCGCACCGCGAAACCGCGAATCGCGAAACCCCGAACCCCGTACCCCGAAACCCCGTACCCCGAATCCCCGAACCCCGAAACCCAGCACCCGAAACCGCGAACCCCGAAACGGCGAACCCGAAAACCCTGAACCTCGAAACCCCTAACCTGTAACCCCGAACCCCTAAAACCCAAAACCGCGAAACCCCGAACCCGAAACACCGAACCTCGAACCCGAATCCCCGCACCTCGAAACCCCGTACCACAACCCCGAAACCCTGCACTAGAAACCCCGAACCCCGAACATGCAACCCTGAACCTCGAAAACCGCGAACCGTGAAACCCCGAACCCCGAACCTCGAAACCCCGAACCCGAAACCCAAAACCCCGAACCCCGAACCTCGAAACCCTGAACCCGAAACCCAGTAGCGCGAACCGGAAACCCATAACCCAATAACCCCTAACCTCGAAACTCCGAACCTCAAAAACCACGAACCCGAAACCCCCTACCCCGAACCTCAAAACCCCGGACATGAAACCCCGCACAGCGGAACCCTGAACCCGAAACCCCCACGAAGCCCCAAACTTGAAACCCTATGCCCCGAAAACCCCTTACCCGAAACCCCGTACCCCGAACCCGAACCCGAACCCCGAACCGCGAAACCCTGGACCCGAAACACCGAACCTCGAAACCCCGAACCCGAATCCGCGCACCTCGAAACCCTTTACCACAAACCGAAACCTTGTACCACGAAAACCGCGAACCTGAAACTCCGAACCCCGAACCGGAAACCCCGAACCCGAAACCTTGAACCACGAAAACCGCGAACCTGAAACTCCGAACCCCGAACCCGAAACCCCGAACCCCGAAACCGAAACCCGATAACCCCGAACCTCAAAACTCCGAACCTCAAAAACCACGAACCCGAAACCCCCCACCCCGAACCTCGAAACCCCGAACCCGAAACCCTGTACCCCGCACCTGAAACCCCTCATCCGAACCCCGAACCTCGAAACCCCGGACCCGAAGCCCCCCCACCCCGAACTTCGAAACCCCGATCCCGAAACCCCCGCGAAGCCCCGAACTTGAAACCCCGAACCCCGAACCGTGAAATCCCGTACCCCGAAAACCCCTTACCCGAAACCCCGTACCCCTAAACCGAACCCCCTTACCCGATAACCCCGAACCCGAACCCCTAACCCGATAACCTCGATACCCCGAACCTCAAAAACCACGAACCCGAAACCCCTAACACCTCACCCGAAACCCCTCACCTGAAACCCCGCACAGCGAAACCCCGATCCCGAAACCCTCGCGAAGCCCCGAACTTGAAACCCCGAACCCCGAACCGTGAAACCCCGTACCCTGAAAACCCCGTACCCCGAAACCGAACCCCCTTACCCGATAACCCCGAACCCGAACCCCTAACCCGATAACCTCGAAACCCCGAACCTCAAAAACCACGAACCCGAAACCCCGTACCCTTAACCCAAAAACCCTCACCCGAAACCCCTAACCCCTCACCCGAAACCCCATACCCGTACCCTGAACCCCGAAACCCTCAATCGCTAAACATCGAACACAAAACCCCGAACCCGACACCCCGAACCCCCTAATCCGATAACCTCGAGCCCGAACCCCTAACCCCGAACCTCGAAACCCCGAACCAGACCCCGCACAGCGAAACCCCGTACCCCAAACCCGAAACCCCGCACCGGAAACCTCTAACCAGAAACCCCGAACCCCTCACCCGAACCCCTCACCCGAACCCCGAACCTCGAAACCGCGAACCCGTAACCCCGAACCCCAACCTCAAACCCGAAACCCCGAACCCTGAACCTCGAAACCCCGAACCTTGAAAACCCCGAACCTGAAACCCCTTACCCGAACCCCGAACCTCGAAACCCCGGACCCGAAACCCACCACCTCGAACCCCAAACCCCGAACCGCGAAACATCGAACCCCAAACCTTGTACCCCAAATCCCCGAACCCCAAAACCCCGCACCCATAACCCCGAACACTGAAAACCCCTCACCCATAACCCCTCACCCTGAAAACCCCCCACGAAAGCCCGAACGTCAAAAACCCCAAACCCGAAACCCCGAACCTCGAAACCCCGAACCCGAAACCGTGAAACCCAGACCCCGAACCACGACACCCCGAACCCAAAACCCCGGACCCCGAACCGCGACACCCTAACCTGGAAACCCCGAACCCGAAACCCCGAACCACAAAAACCTGGAACCACGAAACCCGAACCCCGAATCGCGAAACCCGGCACCCGAAACACCGAACACGAAACCCCGAAAACCTGGTACCGCGAAACCTCGAACCCGAAACCCCTTACTCCGAAACCCTGAACCGCGAAACCCCCTACCCCGGACCCGAAACCCCCGAAAGCGAACCCGAAACCCCGAACCCCGAAACCCTGAACCGCGAAACCCCGACCCGAAACCCCGTACCCCGTACCCCGAACCTCAAACATCGAACCTCGAAAACCGCGAACAGTGAAACCTCGAAACCGAAACCCCGATCCCCGACACCCCAAACCCTACACCCCGAACCGCGAAACCCCGAACCCGAAACCTGGAATCGCGAAACCCTGAACTAGAAACTCCGAACCTCCAAAACCGCGAACCTCGAAAACCGCGAACCAGAAACCCCGAACCCAAAAACGAAACCCCGAACCCCGAACCTCGATACCCCGTACCCCAAAAACCCCGAACCCGAAACCCCTAACCCGATAACCCCGAACCTCCAAGACCACGAACCCCAAACCCGAACCCCCCAACCGCGAACCGGAAACCCCCAATCTCGAAACCCCCAACCTCGAAACGCCGAACCGCGAAACCCTGAACCCGAAACCTCGAACCCTGAAACCCCGAACCAGAAACCCCGGACTTGAAACCCCGAACCCCGAACCCCGAACCCGAACCCCCGAACCTCGAAAATCGTGAACTATGATACCTCGAACCTCGAATCCGTGAACCCCGAAAACCCGTAACCACAACCCCGAACAGCGAAACCCCGAACCCGGATCCCCGAAAACCGATACCCGCAAGCCCGAACCTGTAACTCGGAACCCCGAAAACCCGTACCCCCAACCCCGTACCGCGAAACCCCGACACGGAAACCGTAAACCCGAAACCCCGAACCGCGACACCCTAAACCTGAAACCTGAAACCCCGAAAACCCCGAACCGTGAAACCCCGAACACGAAACCCGACAACCCCGAACCGCGACACCCTGAACCTGAAACCTGAAACCCCGAAAACCCCGAACCGTGAAACCCGGAACACGAAACCCGACAACCCCGAACCAAAACCCCTAACCCTGAACCTCGAAACCCCGTACCGCGAAACCCCGTACACAAACTCCAAACCCCGAACCCGGAACCTCGAAACCCCGAAACCCCTAACCTGAAACCCCGTACCCCAAACTCCAAACCCCGAACCCGGAACCTCGAAACCCCGAACCCGGAACCCCGAACCGCGAAACACCGAACCCGAAACCCCAAAAACCCGGAACCGCGAAACCCCAAACCCGAAACCAGAAACCCCGAACCACGACACCCCGAACCGCGAAACCCCAGCAACCCCGAAATCCTGGACCCCGAAACCTCGAACCCGAAACCCCAAAAAACCGGCGCCGCAAAACCACTTGCCCCTTACCCCGAACCCTGAAACCCTGAACTCGAAACCCCGAAACCTGAAACCCTGAACTCGAAACCCCTAACCTTGAAAACCGTGAACAGTGAAACCTCGAAACCGAAACCCCGATCCCCAACACCCCAAACTCTACTCCCCAAACCGCGAAACCCCGAACCCGAAACCTGGAATCGCGAAACCCCGAACCCCGAAACCCTGAACACGAAACTCCGAACCTCCAAAACCACGAAACTCGAAAACTGCGAACCCGAAAGCCCGAACCCAAAAACAAAACCCCGAACCTCGATACCCCGTACCCTAAAAACCCCGAACCCGAACCCGAAACCCCTAACCCGATAACCCCGAACCTCCAAGACCATGAACCCCAAACCCGAACCCCCCAACCGCGAACCAGAAACCCCCAACCTCGAAACCCCCAACCACGAAACGCCGAACCGCGAAACCCTGAACCCGGAACCCCGAACCCCGAAACCCCGTACCCCGAAATCCCGAACCAGAGACCCCGGACTTGAAACCCCGAACCTGAACCTCGAAAATCACGAGCTGTGATACCTCGAACCTCGAATCCGTGAACCCCAAAAACCCGTAACCACAACCCCGAACAGCGAAACCCCGAACCTGGAACCCCGAAAACCCGTACCCGCAACCCTGAACTTGTAACCCAAAACCCGTAACCCAAAACCCCGAAAACCCGTACCCCCAACCCTGTACCGCGAAACCCCGAACCCCGAATCCCCAACCCTGAAACCCTGAAACCTCGTAACCCCGAACCCTATAACCCCGAACCCGAAACCCCGAACCCGGAACCTCGAACCCGCAACCCTGAAAACCCAGAACCGCGAAACCCCGGACCCGAAACCCCGAACCCCGAAAACCCCTAACCCGAAACCCCGTACCCCGAACCCTCACCCGAACCCCGTCACCCGACAACCCCGCACCTGAACCCCTAACACCGAACCTCGAAACCCCGAACCTGAAACCCCGCACCGGAAACCCCTAGTCAGAAACCCCAAACCCCGAAACCCCGAACATGAAACCCCGAACCTCGAAAACCGCGAACCAGAAAACCAGAACCCCGAACCCGAAACCCCGAACCCCGAACCCCGAAACCCGAAACCCCGTACCCTGAAACCCCGAACCAGAAACCCTGGACCTGAAACCCCGAACCTCGAAACCCCGAATACGAAAACCCAGAACTCGAAAACCGCGAACCCGAAACCCTGAACCCCGAACCCGAAACCCCGAACCCTGAACCTCGAAACCCTGTACCCTGAAAACCCCGAACCCGAAACCCTGTACCCCGAACCCGAAACCCCTAACCTGATAACCCCGAACCTCAAAACCCCAAACCTCCAAGACCACGAACCTGAAACCCCGTACCCCAAACCCGAAACCCCAAACCGCGAACCTGAAACCCCGAACCTCGAAACGCCGAACAAGAAACCCTGGACCTAAAACCCCGAACCCGTACCCTCGAACCTCGAAAATCGCCAACGGTGAAACCTCAAACCTCAAAACCCTAAACCCCAAAAACCCTTAACCACAACCCCAAAAAGCGAAACCCCGAACCCGGATCCCCGAAAACCCGTACGCGCAACCCCAAACCCGCAACCCGTAACCCTGAAAACCCGTACCCCCAACCCCGTACCGCAAAACCCCGAACCCGAAACCCGGAACCCCGAAAACTCGGAACGGCAAAACCCCGAACCGCGATACCCTGAACCTGAAACCTGAAACCCCGAAAACCCCGAACCACGAAACCCCGAACACGAAGCCCGACAACCCCGAACCAAAATCCCTAACCCCGAACCCGAACCCCCTAACCTGAAACCCCGTACCCCAGACTCCAAACCCCGAACCTGGAACCTCGAAACCCCGAACCCGAAACACCGAACCGCGAAACACCGCACTCGAAACCCCGAAAACCCGGAACCGTGAAACCCCAAACCCGAAGCCAGAAACCACGAACCTCGAAAACCACGAAGTGTGAAAACCCGAACCTCGAAACCCCGAAGAACGACACCCCGAACCCGACACCCCGAACCGCGAAACCCCCGCAACCCCGGACCCCGAAACCTCGAACCCGAAACCCCGAACCCCGAAAAACCCGCGCCGCAAAACCCCTTACCCCTTACCCCGAACCCTGTAACCCTGAACTCGAAACCCCGAACCCTAAAACCCTGAACTCGAAACCCCGAACCTCGAAAACCGCGAACGGTGAAACCTCGAAATCGAAACCCCGATCCCCGAACCCCGCGCCGCGAGACCCCCAACCTCGAAACCCCGAACCTCGAAACACCAAACCGTGAAACCCCGAACCCGAAACCCCGAATCCCGAAACCCCGTACCCCGAAACCCGAAACCCCGAACCTCAAAACCCCGTACCCGCAACCCCGAACCGCGAAACATCAAACCCGTAACCCCGAAAACCCGAAACCGCGAAACCCTGAACCTGAAACACCGTACCCCAAACCTAAAAACCCCAACCGCGAACCCGAAACCCCCAACCTCGAAACCCCGAACCTCGAAACACCAAACCGCGAAACACCAAACCGCGAAACCCCGAACCCGAAACCCCGAATCACGAAACCCCGAAACCCCGTACAACGAAACCCGAAACCCCGAACCTCGACACCCCGTACCCGCAATCCCGAACCGCGAAACCCCAAACCCTAAACCACCAACCCGAAACCCCGAACCCCGAAACCCTGAACCCGAAACCCCTGACCCGAAACCCCGAACCCTGAAAACCCGCAACAGCAAAACCCTTAACCTTAAACCCTGAACTCGGAAGCCCCGACCCCGAACCTCAAAACCCCGGCCACGAAACCCACCACCCCCCAACCCGGACCCGAAACCGCTAACCCCGAAAACCCGGAACAGCAAAACCCCTAACCCCAAACCCGAAAGCCCAGACCCCGAACCTCGAAACCCCGGACCCGAAACCCCCCACCCCCCACCCCGAAACTCGAAACCCCGGACCTGAAACCCCGCACCCCGAAACCCTGAACTACGAAACAGAACCCGAAACCCCCGCGAAGCCCTGAACGTCGAAACCCCATACCCCGAACCTGATAACCCCGAACCCGAACCCCTAACCCCAAACCTCGAAACCCCTAACCTCAAAAACCATGATCCGCGAAACCCCTAACCCGTAACCCAAACCTCAAAAACCGCGAACCGAAAAGCCCGAACCCCGAAAACCTGAACACGAAACCCCGTACCACAAACCCGAAACCCAGCACCGGAAACCCCGAACCCCTAAACCCCGAACACGAAACCCAGAACCTTGAAAACCGCGAACCCGAAAACCCAAACCCCGAACCTCGAAACCCCGTACCCCGAAAACCGCGAACCCGAAAACCCGAACCGTAGACACGAAACCCCGTACCCCGAACCGTGAAACCACGAATCGCGAAACCCCAAACCTGAAACCCCGAATCCCCGAACCTCGAAACTCTGAACCTCAAAAACCACGAACCCGAAACCCCTCACCCCAGACCCGAAACCCCTTACCCTGAACCGCGAAACCGCGAATCGCGAAACCCCGAACCCCGTACCCCGAAACCCCGTACCCGAATCCCCGAACCCCGAAACCCAACACCCGAAACCACGAACCCCGAAACGGCGAACCCGAAAACCCCGAACCTCGAAACCCGTAACCCCGAACCCCTAAAACCCAAAACCGCAAAACCCCGAACCCGAAACACCGAACCTCGAACCCGAATCCCCGCACCTCGAAATCCCGCACCTCGAAACCCCGTACCACAAACCCGAAACCCTGCACTGGAAACCCCAAACCCCGAACATGAACCCCCGAACCTCGAAAACCGCGAACTGTGAAACCCCGAACCCCGAACCTCGAAACCCCGAACCCGAAACCCTGAACCCGAACCTCGAAACCCCAAACCCGAAACCCCGTACCGCGACCCGAAACCCCTAACCTCGAAACTCCGAACCTCAAAAACCACAAGACAAATTATGTTGTGCACCAGTTTTGGCTTTACCTGACTTTACAAAAGCCTTTGAAATAGAGTGTGATGCGTCTGGAATGGGAATAGGTGCTGTTTTGATGCAGGATCGGAGACCCATTGCGTATTTCAGTGAGAAGTTAAGTGGAGCGACCTTGAACTATCCCGCTTACGACAAAGAACTCTATGCCTTGGTAAGAGCACTTGAGACATGGCAGCATTACTTGTGGCCAAAAGAGTTTGTAATCCATTCGGATCATGAGTCCTTGAAACATCTGAAAGGACAAGGTAAGTTGAATAGGAGACATGCAAAATGGGTTGAATTCATTGAAACTTTTCCTTACATGATCAAGTATAAGCAAGGCAAAGAGAACATCGTAGCCGATGCACTTTCTCGCAGGTATGTTCTTTTACACACAATGAATACTAGATTGCTAGGCTTTGAATATGTGAAGGAATTGTATGGTAACGATTCTGACTTTGCTGAGATTTATAATGCATGTGGAAATTTGGCTTTTGGTAAGTTTTATTTGATGGATGGTTATTTGTTCAAAGAGAATAGAATGTGTGTTCCTGCTAGTTCTTTGCGTGAATTGCTTGTTCGTGAAGCACATGGGGGTGTTTTAATGGGTCACTTTGGGGTTGCGAACACCTTGGATGTATTGCATGAGCATTTCTATTGGCCAAAGATGAAAAGAGATGTGCAACGAATTTGTGAACAGTGCATCGCTTGTCGAAAGGCAAAATCTAGAGTACAACCACATGGTCTCTATACACCATTACCTATTCCTACTGAACCTTGGGTAGATATCTCTATGGACTTTGTTTTAGGTTTACCTAGGTCAAAGAAAGGTAGAGACTCTATTTTTTTTGTGGTTGATAGGTTTTCTAAAATGGCGCATTTCATTGCATGCCATAAAACAGATGATGTATCTCATGTCGCTGACTTGTTCTTTACGGAGATTGTACGTTTGCATGGCATTTCTAAGAGTATTGTGTCAGATCGTGATGTTAAGTTCCTTAGCTACTTTTGGAAGACCTTATGGGGAAAGTTGGGAACCAAACTTTTATTTTCGACAACATGTCATCCTCAAACAGATGGGCAAACTGAGGTAGTCAATAGAACATTATCTCAACTTTTGCGTGTTGTAATACAAAAGAATTTGAAAAGTTGGGAAGAATGTTTGCCTTTTGTTGAGTTTGCTTATAATCGAACTGTGCATTCGACCACTAGTTTTTCTCCTTTTGAAATTGTTTATGGCTTTAATCCACTAACTCCTATGGACTTAATTCCTTTACCTTGTGAAGAAAGGGTAAGTTTAGATGGTGAACAGAAGGCAAAGATGGTGAGACAACTCCATGAAGGAGTTCGACTGCAAATAGAGAAAAAGAACAGACTTTATGCTTCTAAAGCAAATAAGGGACGTAAATTGGTTGTCTTCCAACCCGGTGATTGGGTTTGGGTGCACATGCGAAAGGAACGATTTCCTAACCAAAGGAAATCAAAATTACAGCCTCATGGTGATGGTCCATTTCAAGTTTTGGAGAGAATAAATGACAACGCATACAAAATTGATCTTCCTGGTGAGTATAGTGTTAGTGCTACCTTTAATGTTGCTGATCTTACGTTGTTTGACACAGATATTGATTCGAGGTCAAATCCTTTCGAGGAGAGAGGGGATGATGCGGACCAGCCCAGAAACACCAGCAAGGATCCATTACATGTCCCAAATGGTCTAATGACGCGGTCTAAGACAAAGGCATTGAAAGAAGCAATGAATGCATTGGTTTTGAAGGTTTCAACTAGGTCAGAATTGCAAGGACCAATGGAGTACCAAGATTATAAAAGAAAAGCCTAATGGGCTTTATTTAATTTTATTAGCTACAGCCCAAGGCTTGTTTGGGCTTAATTAAGACTTTATTTTCAGCTAGGATCCAAGGCTTGCTTGGATTAAGTCATGGGCTTTTCAATTTAGGATTTTGGGTCAGTTTTGAGTGGACCTCATTTAAGTCCACATAAGGGGTCCATTAGGGCTACTTTTTAAGAACTATTTAAACTCATGTAACCCTAATTTCAGCGGCCATTGATTAAACTTAATTCTGAACTTTTCAGTTTATGTGTGAGAGTGATTCTTGCATTGTTTAGTTCTTGAACGAACTGAATCCGACTTATCGAAGATTAACTGGCTTCGTGGCATCATTCTACTCATTCCGATAGTGCTGGTGCCTTGGGGTAGGTTTCCATTGTGTCACACTCCTATCAGACCTCATTTCGGCTTTCCAGGATCTTATCTCATTCTTGGTTGTGGGTTGCGTGACCACGTGATCACGAGGTTCGCATAATAATATGTGTGTGAAGAGAATTTTATAAGGGAAATGTAAGCAAATAGGAGTAAGATCAGTGGAATTAACTGTTCTGCTTGCCCAAAGATTGGAGTTATTATTGCAATTATTTTGCTGTGCATATTTTATAAGAGGAAACTGAGAATGTTTTTTCTTTGATTCTGCGACTTAAAACACAAAGCATGTGATTTTTTCAAGCATTCACAATTTCTTTAATGTATTTCAACGAGCAAAGAATTAATTTTATGGATATGGGAACTTGTTGATGTTGTCGAATCCACTGCTAAGCAAACTTAAATTGTGTGATACACAATTTAAGTTTGCACGAATATTAATTTTGTTTTGCAATAATCTAATTATTTGAGGATGACATGTTTATTCTTCAAGTTGTTTATTTTGTGGTTTTTATGCTCCTCCCCCTATGATAACTGATACGTGTTTATATATATATTACAAATATAAATTTATTTTGCATATATCTGATATTTTCATTTGGTTATTACAAATCGAAGGTTACATCCAGCAACGGATGATAATTAATTCAAAACCTGGTGTATTTATTGAAGTTTTTATGTTAATGTTGCTTGCTATTTGTTTTGAAGCCCTTTGAAGGCAAATTTTGTAATTTAATTTTTAACTTGTTTTTGCAATTTAAATTGCGACTCATGTTCAATTAAACAAAATAAAATAATAGTATTAGAAAGGCAAAAAAAAACTTAATAAACATAATATTAACATTAACAATTTAATACAAATTAGTGGCAAAAAACAATTAAAATACATTGGGAAGTAGATTTTATTAATATTAATTGTAAGCCCATCAGAAAGCGCATCAGATGGCCCATCAAAAAGCCCAAAAAGCACATTTGGTTTTCCCATTTTTTTAATCATAAAAACTGAACTGAAAATGGTCGGTTTTTACTATGTTCAGTTCGGTCCGGTACGATAATCTTTTTTAAAAAAATATAATTTTCAGTTAGGTTAGTTTTTGGATAAAAAAACAAACTGAACTGAAAATGCTCACCCCTAAATCCAACGATGTTTCCCTGTAATATGAGAGAATTTTTTTTTTTTGGTTATTTAGCATAATATTAGTAATACGAACCATTATCAATTCATGGACCTTCAACGAGCTATGCTAGATAAACTCATTGGTGAAGGTAATAAAATCCTAATTTTATTTTTCAATTTCATGCATTTCCATTGATAAATCTCTAATTATTTGATGAAGGAAGAGAGAATTAACCACTAATTCAACAATGGGCTGGATCTTCTTCTTGATTGGTGAGAGCTTTGGAATTGAGTTTCATGATCTAAATTTTATTAATAAAAAGATTAATTTTATCGTGTTTACTAGATTTATGGTGGTGAAGTAGGCTGAAGTTCTCGACAAGGTAGATGGAATTAAAAGAGAACATTAGCAATTGTGCATCTTCTTCTCTATTGTTCTATTGTTACTACCTTGTTCATTCTTGGGCCCTTTCATCTTAGCTCTGTGCCATACATTATGCTTGATTCATACAGAATTTGATGGATTCCAAATGGGTTGTGGCTGCCTAAAACTCATGGCCGCAATTGTTTGGTCGTGTAGTATTCATTGTGAATGTTAAGGAATCTATGTATGCCATTAAGTTGCTTTTATTTCTTATTGCATTTCTATTTTTAGTTCTAGGTTAGGAAGTTTATTGTGGTGGATTTTAGATATTCATTCTGATTGATCTATTGATGCTTCTAAAATGTTCAGAAAGTCAGTTTGGCTTGAAGATTTGCTTTGGTTCCTCTTGGGCTACCTTTTCTAGCATACAATAGAAACTGCAAGGTAATGTTAAATGATGTTGATGGTGCTCTTGATACTCTTGCATTAGTTACTAGTCTCGACTATCTTTCACCACTGCTACTCGAACCAATACCCATACAAGGACAAGATCAGGTGTGGCATCGGCACAAGAAGAAATCTTGTGACAAAATCATTCCTGCAATGATCAATGGAGAGGCAGAGGAGGGTGAAAGAGATGGAAGGAGGGTACGGAGGGGTCATTGCTTACAAGAGCTTGACTATGCACAAGGCAAGGCGATGACATACACTAACTGGATAGGGCTTGTGTACTGCCATGTGGTTAGTTGTTATCCTTCATTTTTCTCCTTATACAGCTGCAGTCAATAGATTTTTTTCATGTCATTTCCTGATCTATTTCATGATAGTTTAAACCGACATTATGGGATTTGTATGCTCTTGATCTGAAATGAGAAGGAAGTTGACTACTGGTGCTCGTTGTAATTTGTGTTTTCAGGTTTTGGGTCTTGTACAGGGCTAAGCAAGATGGTCCTGTAGTATTCGTAAGACTAGATTCTTTATAGTGCTTTAAGGAATTCATTACTTTCAGCATAAATTTACTATAGTGGTATTATGGTGTGTTCTGCAAGGTGGCGACATCCGTGAGAGGCGTAATGCTGAGAACGCATTGATTCAATGCCAGAATGATCAAGTATTGGTGGTTCCACAGGAGAAAAAGGTGGCTTTGTGTGAGATTTGTGGTTCCTTTCTAGTTGCAAATGATGTTGGAGAGAGAACCCAGTCTCAATTTAGTGATAAACAAATGGTAGTCGTGATAAGAGATGTGGTGTTTGTTGACCAGTTTTATTTGTATTAGTATTTTCAATTGTATGTTGATATATTTGCACATGTAAGTTTAACTGAATTTTCGATTTTATCATGAATTTTAATTTACTTAATTTTTATTTGCACCATATTTAGTTTTAAATATTAATCATCTTTAAATGTGTTCCACTACTTTCAACAGATTTTTTTATGCTGACTATTACTTAGCAGCAAAATATCTGTTATTAATTTATTTGCTTTACAAAAGGATATCTGTTGCTAATTTATTTGCTCTACAAGGGATTATCTGTTGTTAATCATCAACAACGACAAATATCCATCGGATAATTTACGATGCAAATGATTTTTAGGAACAAAATTCCTTATATAATTGCAACTTATTTCTTTGTTGGTGTTGGCTACATTTTTTAGCAGTGAGACTTGATTTTTCATTTTGCGTAGAAATTTCTATTGATATCTGCGTCTTTCATATAATGAATTTAAGTTATAAATTTATTTGATTAACTATTTCTAGAAGGAAATAGTTAATGATATCAATGTAGAAAATTGATATCGGTAGTAACAAGAAATTTGATTAGTTGTTTCGAGAATGAAAGCTAATGATGTCAAGAGAAATTTTACATGGCATGTCCGTGGATTTGTAAGAAGAAAATTTGATTAATTATTCTAGAAAGGAAATGATTAATGACATAGATGGGTTATATCGATGTCGACATGTATATTGAAATCGTTTAATAAATGTTCTTGTTTGAGAGTGTGGTTGAGGTTTTTTTTTAAAGCACTTTTCGTTTAGAAATGTATTAAAATGATGTATTTTTAATTTTTCAAAATAATTTTTAATTTAAAGTAAAAAATAAAAATAAAAAAATTCAGTTTTTTTCAAAAGCACTTTTGAAACGTGGTGCCAAAAACCCAATGGCGGAAGGGAAGCCCATAATTGATGACTAATTGTTTATTATTTTTGGATAAATTATATATATATATATATATATATATATATATATATATATATATATATATATATATATATATGCACATTGATACTTTTTAAAATCGCATTGCATGACTGATAATTTTTATAATAATGTATGATCTAGAGATTATTCTGGGGTTTGTTGAAATTGTATTTGTTGATGTATTGATGAAATTTTACTTTGAGATATTGAAAAATTACTAAATGAGGAATTGGTTGTGAAAATTTATGGGAGGTTGGATGTCGATAACTTGAGATTCTTTAATTTATGGAGAAACTTTGTCGAAATTTCGGTAGAAATATATATAGATGTAAAATAAAATAAAATAAAATAAAGAAAATTATTGTCATTTTGGCCTGTATTGTTGTTAGACTAAGGCCATAGAAAATTTATTTATTACATAAATGTTCAAGGACGAAACTGAAAATAAATCAATTTTATAGAAAAACTAGAAGAAAAAAAAACAATCAAACCTTGTCAACCTTCAAAACACGTGACTTGACCATGAGGTCAAGACAGTCCATAGAAGGCCATTTTAGAAAAAGTAATATTGAACAATGAAATGAAGAAGAAAATAAGTAAAAACAAAAGATATCGACTCGTGTTTACTCCCCAATGAAGTCCAGCCCCTTTAGAGGGAGTTCATATTAATGTTTTTTACCTTTAGAGTTCATGAAAAAATAGATTTGAGTTGATTTTCAATTCAAGGATGATTTTCATATTTATGGCAATTTTTTTTTTAAGGTCATGAATAGATTTATAATGCCTTTTAAGGTGTTTAAAAAAGGTTTTTTAGGAAAAAAAAAACTTTAGTCTTTATTTTTCAGCCACCATAGTGACCAAATGTGGGCAAGATTAGACAACGCATCTGATTTTGTTTTTAAAAAAATAATTAGGGTGTTTAGCAACGAAAAATCTGTTGCTAAAAAGTAATAAATTATTCAGAAAAATAAAATAAAATATTTAATGATCTACAATGAATTTTATGTTGCTGATAAAAATTATTGCAACGGATTATCTGTTGCTAATAAAATGAAATTGCAACGGTTTATATGTTGCTGATTAAAAAATTATTTTAAATCTCATCTGCCCATCAAGGTCTTCAAACACAAACCGTTATGTAATATATTAATTTAGTATTGTAGTGCTCGCAACTCCCCACTCTCTCATATCCTTCACCCTCAATTTCTCTTCCCCTCCCTCCATTAACAAAACTACTATCTTCTCACTCTCTGACTTCAAATCCAGCCGAGAGACCGCGACGACGTGTCTTTCAGTTTTCAATAGGGGAGACAAATTGTTTTCATAACAGAGGATGCCACCGCCAAGTACGGGTTCTCACGAATCAAAGATGGACAAGTCCACCCTCACTGGCACTGTTGATCCTTATGAAAATTAGAGGATCTATCAAAACTCATCTCTGCCATCTTCAGAGCTTGCAAAAACAACATGTCAAGGTCAGTTCATTTCTTTGAGAGATTTTTTTTCAATTATTTTTAAATCATCATGATTTTTATTGATAGACAAAGGTAACGACTTGCGAAGCAGGGGAAGGAAGTGAGTTTGTCTAAAAAAATCCAACTAGGGGTGAGCAAAAAAACCGCTCAACTTATTAAACAGAGAAAACTAGAAAAAAATAGCTGAAAAAACAAAACTGATAAAAAAACTGAATATAAATTTTGAAAAATGTCTGCTTCGGTTCGGTATCGGTTT
This sequence comes from Salix caprea, assembly GCA_964035475.1. Classification (NCBI taxonomy): domain Eukaryota; kingdom Viridiplantae; phylum Streptophyta; class Magnoliopsida; order Malpighiales; family Salicaceae; genus Salix; species Salix caprea. Next base: position 5,250,381 of record OZ037756.1, read on the forward strand.
TGTAAGGAAAAAACTGAATAAACCGAAATGAACCGAACCGGTTCGGTATCGGTTTCGGTTTCTCTAGAAAACTGATTGTTCTTGGATTGGTGTCATTCTTCATGACTCTCACTTTATTTCTGAAGTCAGGAGTCTTACTAGGAACCATTATATGTATACCTTTGTGTTGCTGCTGGGATTTTGTAGCTAATATGTGTGTGTAGATAATTTTTTATGGGAAATGTAAGCAAATAGGCGTAAGCAAATAGGATCAGTGGAATTAGCTATTCTGCTTGCCCAAAGACTAGAGTTATTATTGCAATTATTTTGTTGTACATAGTTTTATAAGAGGAAACTGAGAATGTTTTTTCTTTGCTTTTGCGACTTAAAACACAAAGCATGTGATTTTTCAGGCATTCAAAATTTCTTTAATGTATTTCACCGAGCAAAGAATTAATTTTATGGATATGGGAACTTTTTGATGTTGTCGAATCCATTGCCAAGCAAACTTAAATTGTGTGCCTAATTTCATTGTGAATGTTAAGGAATCTACGTATGCCAGTTAAGTTGCTTTTATTTCTGATTGCGTTTCTATTTTCATTTCTAGGTTAGGATGTCTATTGTGGTGGATTTTAGATATTCTATTTTTGAACAAGTCATTCTGATCGATCTGTTGAATAATGAAATGAAGAAGTAAATAAGTAAAAAAATATTGACTCGTGTTTATTCTCAAAACTCGTGGCTAAGAAAAAACAATGAAGTCCAACCCCTTGCAAATCAAACACTGAAGCATAAAATCGAAAAACATATCAAAAAGATAAAATGATATACAATAAAAAATTGTATTTAAATGAATTAATGTGAATGTCAAAATAACAATCAACTTAAGCGCAATCAAATTTTTTTTAGAGGGCTAAATAAATTAAAAACTTTTCACAAAGGAAAAAAGAAAAAAGAATGAGGGACGAATTTGAAACAAACTAATCACATTAGACTTGAGTTAAAGAATGAAATTAAAAACCAATAAGACTTTTATAGAAAAGTCAAGAAAAAATTTAAAAGAATAAGGATTCAATTGAAGACTTGATGTATGCGAAGTAAGAGAGTAAAAATTAAAAGAATAAGGATTGGATTGTAAAAATTTGTATATACAAATTGCAGTTGAAGGACAAATGCATATCTTAGATCAACATTGTATAATTAAAATTATTAATTTTAATACTTCATATAAACCAAAATAAAAAAAAAAATATTTAATTATTCTTTTGAATATAAAAGTTTAAGATTAATACATAATAAAAATTAAATAATTTTTTTATATGTTTCTATCTTTTCACCATAACCAAACATAATAAAAAAAACTAATTATTTATATGATAGATGAGTACTTAAATATAACCGTTTTTTCCTACTCTCTTCTATTTCAGAACGGCAGACTTTCCCGCCTGGAGCCGAGGATTCGAAATAGAGAACGGTAAAATCGAGAGAGTGCCGTTGGCACTTGACGAATCTGTTACATAGAGCAGAGATTAGTATTCTTTCTTGTTATTCTAAAACTAATGAAAACAACAAACAGCTCTAATGTTATCTTCAAGATCCAGATCTCCAATCCTCCTCCTCTTCACAATCTGTCTTTTCGCTTTTTCTCATCTTTTCTTACTCTTCTCTCTCTCTTCCCGTCACCCTTCAGCCTCTCTATACCCTAACACTAACCCCAATCTCTCTCTCGATCCTCTTCCTCCTCTCCGTTTCCTGCTACTAGCGAAGAGGATGTGTTAAAGATTCCACGATCAATTGTTTTCCAAAGAGCGCGATAGATTTTACAGAGAACCATACTACGCGTTGGATTTGCGAATTGGGGTTGACGTTTACGAGATGCCGACAAAAATCACCAACGATTTGCTTTGTGTTTAGAAATACTTGTAGAGACACTGATAATCTCACCTCTGATGGCAGCCCCGTCCATCGATTAATCGACCAAGGTATCATTGCATTTCGTCGCTATCATCAGAGTAATTTTATACATTTTTGCAGAATTAGTTATTTTACCTGTGATTATTACGTGCGTGCAGCATTCTGTTGATTATTGTCTTTGGGCGGACCTGATCGGGCCCGAATCGGTGAGGTTGTTGAAAACTGTAGAAACAGAGTGCTCGAGGTATGTTATTTTTTCTCCCCCTATAATCTTGATTTTCAACTTTGGAAATAAATGAATTCTGTAAATTAGGGCTTGGCACCTTGCTTGACAATATGAAGCGTAATGTATGTGATTATAATTTAGCGAAATGGGACAATTATTTTTCAGAAAAGTATGTGATTATAATTTTATTTCTTTCTAGTTCTGCATCAAGAAGGAAAATCACTTAATTCTGCAGCTTACAAAAATCATGTGTTAGATGGAAACCTTTGTGAGGATAGGTGACGTAGCGGAATGTCATTAGCAAAAAAGAAAGAACAAGGATCACCGTCCCTATTCTTAGAATTACTCGAATCCACGAGCAGAAAGAAACAGAGCAGTATCTCTGTATGAAATTCTTATTCAATTCAAATTCAGAAGTGTCTTCTTACGTAGGTGGCCACTCATATTTATAAGTTGCCAACCCTAGTCTTACTCACACAACAACAATAAAAAAGGAAAATAGGGGTAACATATCCCGTGATGACCTCTTCGTTTGCTTCCTTGGACTGTTCTGCATCAATAGGGTTTTTTCATTTATCTTGCAAAACATATTCTTTGTGGGGACATGGACAATCATTCGGTGCATTTTATCATATATCCATTTTATTTCAGATAACAGCTGAGTGAAGAAAATAAAAGACGTTTTATGTCTCAATTTTTGCAATTTTGTTGGATTAGATTCTTCATGCATGTATACAACTGATCTGGAAAATAAGAAGTTGTAGCTGATTTTGATTGTGTTGCTAAGTTTAAAATAAAAAGCTTGCCCACGAGTTTGCGTGACACGAAATGCATATCAGAGTTTGTCAAAATCTTCAAAATTTGGAGTTCCCTTCTTGTAGAGAATGAAGCTAATTAGCATTATAGTGATCGAGGTATGATTTTTCTCTCTCCCTATAATATTGATTTTCAACTTTGGAAATAAATGAGTCCTGCATAATAGGCCTTGGCACCTTGCTTGACAATATGAAGCGTAACGTATGTGATTATAATTTAGCGAAATGGGACTATTATTTTTCATAAAAGTATGTGATTATAATTTTATTTCTTTCTAATTCTGCATCAAGAAGGACAAATCACTTAATTCTGGTAGCTTACAAAAACCATAAGCTACATGGAAACCTTTGCGAGGATAGGGCTTTTTCATGTATCTAGCAAAACACATTCTTTGTGGGGACATAGACAATCTTTTGGTGACTTTTATGACAAATCCATTTTATTTCAGATAACAGCTGTGTGAAGAAAATAAAAGACATTTTATGACTCAATTTTCGCAATTTTGTTAACTTTAAAATACAGCTGATTTGGAAAATGAGAAGCTGCAGCTGATTTTTGCTATGTTGTTAACTTTAAAATAAACAACTTGCCCAAAACTAGGTAATTGTTGAGGCCTCCGACCCTTTCGCTTATTATGGAGATTGCTTTATTTGTTTCTTCCAGTGATGTTGTACAACCTGGTTGACTATCAAATTTTTTGAAAGGTTTTAGCCTTGCTCAAATTTAGAGAATGACAGAAACCTTGCCAAGGTTTGTGACTCTATTAAAGTTTACATAATTTCAGATTTCATTTATTTTTTTGTTGTTTGATTGAGCTATTGAATGATATCTTTATTTTCTTGGATCTTTTGCCAAGTGAAATAATCAAACCTATGAAATACGTTCCCACTCATCCCTTTACCGTATATAGCCCATACCACTTGCATTTTCATTGTTCCTGCTCTTTTTGTTAAGTTACTACCTTTTTTTAATTGATTCATATTTAGACTAACAACTTCTCTTTTCTTTTGAGTTACCTTTGCTCCCCATTTTGTTAGGCTTGGGCTTAATGCATTCTTAGCTACTTGCTGCAGCTCCCCATCTTCCAAGGTAAAGTTGCGTGCACTAGTTTTTATTTTTGTTAATATTTAAGTTATAACCTGAGTGGTGACCCCCTCTCTCCCTCATCTATCTCTTCTTTTTCTTTCTTTTTATTATGTAGAAAACAACACACAACTCCCTCTTATTTTATCACAAATCATGCTCTTATAATCACAAATTTGGCTACCTCAACACCAAATCTAATAGTGTAAACCAGAATGTCTGACTGGATCTATCCAGAACTCAAACCATCTGAATCATCATCAGTTTACACGATATTTCCTGGTGTTATTGATTAGTAGCATTTTTCACGTAAGAAATTTTCTTTGATTGAAGAATTTAACCAATTAGTTTGTTGCATTTTTGGACAGACCCAAGCGGAATGTGATTACTTAATCAATCTTGCAAAGCCACATATGCAAAAGTGGATGGTTGTTGACAGTTCATCCGGGAAGAGTAAAGATACTTGGTGGGTTTTTCCTTCTATAAATTGTACACTCTTGTTCTTGAGTTTGTTAATGGATGTTCTTGTTGCTCTTCTTTCAATTAGTTTGCTTGTATACTTTGTTGATATTAATTGGAATTAATGATGCGTTTTGATATTTAGAGAGCGTACGAGTTCTGGAACATTTCTACCAAGAGGTCGTGACAAAATCATTAGAGATATTGAGAAAAGAATTGCTGATTTTAGCTTTATTCCCGTGTATGTTGTTTCATCTTCACTTCTTTCAATTAGTTTGCTTGTATACTTGGTTGATACAAGTGGAATTAATGATGCTTTTTGATATTTAGAGGGCGTACGAGTTCTGGAACATTTCTTCTTGAAGGATATCTTCTTTTAGTTTGCTTTAAGAGTTTTTACTTTTTATTATGAAATAAAAAAGTTTTCCACCGTAGACTTCTTGCTTGTTTTCTTCTTTTTTCTGTGTCCTTTGATATTTGTTTTTCTTTTTTAAAGTTGTCATTTATTCTCTTGTTGCTTGATTGGTTTCAATTCATTCATATTTAGAGACTAACAACTTTTCTTTCCTTTCATTTATTTTGAGTTCCCTTAGCTCGCCATTTTGTAAGGCTTGGGCTTAATGCATTATATGCTACTTGGTATAGATTTTTATCTTTCGAGGTAAAGTTGCGTGCACCAGTTTTAATTTTCAACTTTCATCATTGTTGCCTTCTATTTAATTAATGCATATTCACTGCAGTATTATTATCTTGGGCACTTGATGCTTTCTTCATTATGTTTTAAATGGAAATTGTGGTGTTGTCTCATTATTATTTGACAATTTTTTGTTGTTGTTTTGTTTGTTCCTCATATCTGTTTTTGCCCGTCGATGTTATTAATGAAGCTTGCTCCGAGCTTACCAGTTGTCATCGGTCAACTCTTCTGTGTTGCTGCCTGTTTTCGTTCTTGAAGTTTAGATTGTTGCTCCAGATCTTGGACGGGTATGTGCTTGAGTTTGCTATAAGCGTTTTTTTCTTTTTTATTAATAAAAAAGCTTTATCTACACCATACTTCCTGCTTTCTTTCTTCGCTTTCCTATGTCATTTGATATCTTTTTTTTTCTTGTTACGTGTTCTGGTTTTCCTTTTCCCTATCCCTATATTCTTTTGGTGCGTAGGTCCGCAGCGTTAAACACTAGCTATTGTGATTTGTTGCTTACAAGTGGCATTTGAGCTTAGATTTATGTTTATAAGGATTAAATGATTATTTCAAAGGTTTTTTGCTTTAAGAGTTTTTTGTTTTTTATTATTAAAAAAACTTTTCAACAGGACACTTCTAGCTCTTTTTCTTGTCTCCGATGTCATTTGATATCCTTTTTTTTACTTGTTAGGTGTAATGTTTGGATATTGAGGTCCATAATTCTTATCAATGTGTTTAACATTTCTTCTGTATTTGTTAGAAATCAAGATTACGAATTGGTCCTCCTGTTACTTGTTCAATTTTATTCAGTAATCTTCGGGTATATTGGGACTGTCTTGAATCTCTTCCAAATGTAGTCATTTTACTATGAATTGATTTCTCATGATGTTTTGTTGTATGTTTTCTGTTTTTATCGGTTCTTTTGCTTCAGGGGCAAAATGTTCACTAAGTGGTCTTAATTCTTTGAGGTAAGGTTGTAGTCCTAATTATTCTCCTATAAAGTCTGTTCTTATGAGGATGTGACTGGTGTAATACTACTGATGTTGTTGTGTAAGGATACAAAGGTTGCTATTCCTTGTTCTGAACTTCCAAAATAAATATTTCTGGCTATCTTCATTGACATATTTCTTAAGATATATTGGTTTTTTTTCCAATATATTCTTGGGTTATGATAATTTATCTCGTGATGGCTCATGATATAATTAGATCTGTTAAGTTGCCTTTTCTTCTTCTTTTAATTCATTAATTTCTATGTGTTATTAGTTGGATTTTGTCTAGGCTATTTCTTGCATTGTTTAATTCTGGTTTTCTTTTCTCCTTTCATTTAGTCATTGCTAAAGGGACAATTTTCTGGGTTTGTAAATAGATCTATTCTTTCATAAATGTGAGCTAATGAAAGTAGTTTGCTTATGTCATCATTAATGTGAATAGAGAATTTGGGATGCAATGTAAATATTGATTTTGTGTGACTAAGGTTTCCTCAAATCATGCGTAGGAGGGCATCTTTTGTATTTGCTATTCTATTGTCAAATAATCATGTTGTGATTGGTGTATTGATTCCTTCTCTGTGATGTGCGTTTACCATTATTTGTATTATGCAGTTGATTTTCCTGTCTGATCATTTTTTATTTGATCTAAAGTCCTTTGTATACTTGCTTTTGTGTACTGTTTTCTTGGTAGGTAGTCCATTCCTAGATGTTTGTTTTGAGAACCATCGTTCAATTCCTTTTTTTTTGTTTTAAACCCTTCCATGTCTTTTATTTTCACTTCCTGTTGGTACTGAATCCTTGTTTATCATCAATTCTTTGTTCTATAATATTTCTTTCTAAACGTGACGAGTTGTCTGATTGATTTAATGATGAGGTTCTGTTTTAATGGGTCTTCAAATAATTCTTTGTTCTACAAATGCATGGTTGATGACAGTTCATCCGGGAAGAGTAAAGATATTGGTGGGTTTTTCCTTCAATAAATAGTACTCTTGTTCTTGAGTTTTGTTAATGGATGTTCTTGTCGCTCTTCTTTCAATTAGTTTGCTTGTATACTTTGTTGATATCAGTTGGAATTAATGATGCGTTTTGATATTTAGAGAGCGTACGAGTTCTGGAACATTTCTACCAAGAGGTCGTGACAAAATCATTAGAGATATTGAGAAAAGAATTGTTGATTTTAGCTTTATTCACGTGTATGTTGTTTCAGCTTCACTTCTTTCAATTAGTTTGCTTGTATACTTGGTTGATACAAGTGGAATTAATGATGCTTTTTGATATTTAGAGTGCGTACGAGTTCTGGAACATTTCTTCTGGACGAATATCTTCTTTTAGTTTGCTTTAAGAGTTTTTTCATTTTATTATGAAAGAAAAAGGTTTTTCTACCGTAGACTTCGATATCTATTTTTCTTTTATACATGTTCTCATTTATTCTCTTGTTGCTTGATTGGTTTCAAATCATTCACATTTAGAGACTAACAACTTTTCTTTGCATTTCATTTCTTTTGTGTTCCCTTAGCTCGCCATTTTGTTAGGCTTGGGCTTAATGCATTATGTGCTACTTGCTACAGTTTTTTATCTTCCGAGGTAAAGTTGCGTGCACTAGTTTTAATTTTCAACTTTCATCATTGTTGCCTTCTATTTAATTGATGCATCTTCACTGCACGATTATTATCTTGGGCACTTGATCCTTTCTTCATTATGTTTTAAATGGAAATTGCAGTGTTGTCTCACTATTAATTGACATTTTTTTTTACTGTTTTGTTTGTTCCTCATATCTCTTTTTGCCCGTCGATGTTATTAATGAAGCTTGCTCCGAGCTTACCACTTGTCATTGGTCAACTCTGCTATGTTGCTGTCTGTTTTCACTCTTGAAGTTTAGATTGTTGCTCCAGATCTTGGACGAGTATCTGCTTGAGTTTGCTGTAAGAGTTTTTTCTTTTTTATTAATAAAAAAAAAGCTTTATCTACACGATACTTCTTGCTTTTTTTCTTCTCTTTCCTTTGTCATTTGATATCTTTTTTTTCTTGTTACGTGTTCTGGTTTTCCTTTTCCCTAACCCTATATTCTTTTTGAGCGTAGGTTTGCCGTGTTAAACACTAGCAACTGTGATTTGTTGCTTACAAGTGGCTTTTGAGCTTAGATTTATGTTTATAAGGATTAAATGATTATTTCAAAGTTTTTTTGCTTTAAGACTTTTTTTTTATTATTATTAAAAAAAAACTTTTCAAATGGAGACTTCTAGCTCTTTTTCTTTTGTCTCCGATGTCATTTGATACCTTTTTTTTTTCTTGTTAGGTGTTATGTTTGGATATTGAGGTCCATAAGTCTTATCCATGTGTTTAACATTTCTTCTCTATTTGTTAGACAATCAAGATTAAGAATTGTTCCTCCGGTTACTTGTTCAAATTTTATGTTGTAATCTTCGGGTATATTGGGACTGTGTCTTGAAGCTCTTCCAAATGTAGTAGTTTCTTCAGGGTTTAGTCTATTAAAATGAATATTCCTCGAAGTTCTTCTATCTCTGTCTCTTATTGAATTATCTTCATCCATTTGTATGGGTATTCCTTGTGATATGTCACTACGTTTTTCTGGTCAATTTGTTGGAGATTCTGGTGCTCTATCCATTCTACTGTTTATTTCATAATCTGATTTACTGGTTATGTCATTGTCATGTTTTTTTCTTTATAATCTGATATTCATCAAGTACAACATTAGAAGTTGTTGTACTTGTTCTTCTGTGTCTATTATAGATATTTTATAATCCATTCTTCTAATGGTGTACTCATATTTAGATTATATGGTTTCCTTTGTCTAAGGTCTTTTTCCCGTATCCTATTAGAGGTGGTCCTTGTAGATTACTATAATCTGGATGATTTGATTATTCAGTATATTCATTTGTTTTGGTTGTGTTTTTCAGTGTATTCTTGTATTTTTCAAAACATAACATTTGTCATTTTTGTTTTTAAGGAATTGAATTCTTCTGTAATTTGTTTCCTAAGATTGTTGTGGATTTTTCTGAGATCTATAATCTCTGTTTGGGGAAGTGAACTACTTGATGTAGGTTTTTGTAGTTGATTTATTTGTATTTGTATTTCTTGTAGTATTTGGAATATGTCTTTTAATTTATCGGTTACATTTCCTTATGGCTCATAACTTTTCGTTGATTTATCGGTTAACAATACCTCAGATTTGTTTTGGTTGTTCTTTGTTTTCTTTATTTTCATGTGTGACTGTATCCATTTTCTCTCTTAAGTTGATAGTTTTGTTTTAGTCTAAAAGTTGTGAGATTCTGTCATTAATTTGGGTACTATGATCTATGGTTGGATTATCGTTTTGTATTTTCTTAGCTAATCTATCAATTGCTTTTTCTATATTCTGCGTTAATGTGATACTGTGTGATACTGTGTAATTTGGGTAATATGATCTATGGTTTTGGTTTCTACATTTTGTCGTATGATTTCTGATTTTATCGGTTTTTTTTGCTTCGGGGGCAAAATGTTCACTAAGTGGTCTTAATTCTTTGAGGTAAGGTTGTAGTCCTGATTTTGCTCCTATGAAGTCTGTTCTTATGAGGATGTGGCTGGTGTAATACTACTGATGTTGTTGCATAACGATACTAAGGTTGCTATTCCTTTTTCTGAACTTCCAAATAAATATTTCTGGCTATCTTCATTATCATATTTCTTAAGATATATTGTTGGGTTATGATAATTTATATCGTGATAGGCTGATGATATAATTAGATCTGTTAGGTTGCTAATTTTTTTTCTTTTAATTCATTAGTTTCTATTTGTGATATTAGTTGGGTTTTGTCTAGGCTATTTCTTGCATTGTTTGATTCTGGTTTTTCTTTTCTCCTT